>LWDP01000010.1:0-62324 GCA_002087915.1 Enterospora canceri
AGGGTGCAATTCAACGTGCCTAAATAAGCAGTTTCATCTTATAAATACTAAACAGGAAGTTTATTGCGGTTACCATCAATGTACAGAAGATTAAACAGAAAGTCCACAAACTTTTGCAACAAAATATTGATCTTTTTTTTGTCAACCCTTCAAAAACTAATAGATCAATAAATGGACGTCTAGATAGGTTTATTTCTATTTAATGTATAATATTTGAACTTGAATACCTAAGTTTCATAGTCTGTTATGACAGGACAGAATAAATATGGCTGTCCACAAACTTTTGCAACAGGGTGTATACGTATTTAAGAAAACACAACAATCATTTATGCATACAGCTGAAATGTATACGAAACTACTGAGTCTGGATTTACAGACCACTGACCTGAAGATTATTGTCAACAACTACAACTCAAGGGAAAAGAAAATGAAGCTTGGAGCATTTCTAATTGAAAACAAGGACAAAATATGTGAAATCTTCAAATGGACTAATTCGCATGAAATACGGATTTTAGTCTTGAAAATAATATGCAAGACACTTTCAAAGAAGCAGATTACGCAGACATCCTTCTTCAGGGCAATGACGAAGAAGGCAATTGAAATGGGCTTTCCTGGATTCCTGATTCATTTCAACTTTCTTTTCAACCACAAAATCACCTGTGCACAGTTTACACAGTTGATTTGTGTAGAGAAAAATGTAGACCTTACAAAAGGTGCAGTATTCATGGATACAGATTCCATGAAATTCTATGCTGGCAATAACACGGTGATTCTTTACAATTCATCAATTATTGAAATTGCTGTTTCAAAGAAATCACTTGAAATACTGGCAAAGGCAGACAAAACAGTTACAGTCACACTTGATGATAGTGAACAATCTATGGTTTTTATCGCAGAAACCTGTAAAGTGTACAAGGGCAAAACAACCAAGAACATTAATGAACTTGATGATGTTAATGGAATTCTCCAGGGTAGCACTAACACACAAGAAAATGAGTCTGTTGAATTGAAGCAGTTACAAAGCATCCTACAATCACAGAGAATTATGAAATGCACATTTGATTTGGAAAAGAATGAGGAAGTGATCATTCCAAATTCACAGATAATTGAACAAAGGCCTGTGAATGAAGCACAGCAAGAATTATTGAATATGCAAGTGCCTGTTGTTCCTGATGCGCAGGAACCTGAATTTGTTAACAGCAGTGAACCAAATGATTTGCCTGAAAATAAGACGAATGCAAATAGTTCAAAAAAGATGATTGAAAATGATGTAAATGATGACAGCTCTTTATCGATAGATGAATTCAAAAATCACAGAAGAACAAAACGACGCACAAAAAGACTAAGAAACCTGAAATCAAAACAGAAGAAAACTAAGATCACATGCATTGGATCAAATGTGGTTGATGATATCAATGAGTGGTTTGATTTGTACATGAAATTGAACAAAAACAATTTTAAGAAACTGCTCAGAATTGCCAAGAAAAGAAAGAAGGAAATGCTCAGTCTAGCAAGAACAAAAATTAGGCAGTAAACTAATTTGCCTATCATCACCCCTAAAATGCTGTTTAGTCCACGTGTTTTACAGCTGCTCTATCAATTCAAAGAAGGAGATGACAATTTACCAGGTGAAGACTTGTTGGCTGATTTATTGGACAACAAGACAACAATCAACATGAAGTTACTCTACAAAGTGTTGTACAGTTTCAAGAAACTAAACCTGCGACTGACAGTTGATGAACTGAATGAAGCTGGAATCAAACTCAGCAAGTTGAAGAAAAACACTTCGATAGTTGAACAGTTTGCAAATGAAATGGAAGAAAATGAAAATTTTAAACAGGTATCAGTAATTGAAGGGGATAGAGAACACAGGCTGTATATTTCCAGTGATGAAATAGAGAAACTCTACATTAGAAAACTAGAAAAGTTGATTCTAGTCAATTTCGTAAGAAGAAAGACAAAAATAGATGATAAAATGGTAGATGTATGCTACTGCAAGAAGAGTAAAACAGGAAACATCGCATACAAACCAACTGAATTCGGATACAAAAACAAAGTTGATTTTATTTCAAAATTACCTGAGGAAAATGAAGTTGGTGGAGCTGATTTACCAAATGAACAAGATATCAATATCACAGAATCAATGATAGGGAAGGTGGCATCAAGTAATACAACTATTAAGGTGATGATAAAACAGAAGAAACAACAAATCAAACTGAATACTGCTGAAGACAGAGAATTGATCAGGAAGAGAAAACAGGAGGAAAAAGAAGAACTAAAGCGAATAAAACAAGAAGCACTAGAAGCAAAAAGGGAACAAGTGAGAAAAATGAAAGAAGAAAGAGAAGCTAAAAGAAGAGAGTTTTATGAAAATAAGGAAAAGGCTAAGGTAGAGAAAAAGCAGAACAAATCAAAATCAGGTATTAAATTGGACAGTTTCATTCGTGAAATTGAAAAAGAGGAATCCAACACAGATGAAAGTGTGGTATCTGTTAAGTTTGAGAATAAGGATTACACGCCTAACAACTACACGTATGTCTACAACAAGAATAACCTGATCAAAAAGACACTCAGAATCAATAACAAAGCCAAAAACCCAATAACCTACCAGTACATCGAATTTCCATACGTTGATGGAAAAAGAAGACCACTTATCAAACCGAGACAGGAAAACTACAGATATTTCATAAGAGAGACTGCTGAATCAATCAACTATTCCTGGGTAGTTGATTCAACTCAACGTATCCCTGAAGTAATGGATTATGATGAAGAATCCATCATATCAGAAGAATCAACAACAACAATCAAAACAGAAGAAGAACTCTCTCTTGGTGATGAACCAAATGCACTATTTGATGACAAAATGTTTGTCAATGATTCTAATGAGGCGGAAGAAATCACTGCGGTAGTAAAGAACTGGAATCAACCTGAATTCAAATCAGAGGTTGTTAAAATCACCAAATTATGAGGTTTGAAATCAGAGTAGATTTACTGGTAGTCTGTAACATCACATAAAGATGAGACAAGAATCCACATGGATTTCCATTGGCTGTTCTAACAAATAATGCAATTTTTACAACCCATAAATGTTCAACTTTTTTGGTGGACTTTACAGGAAGTTAAAGAACAGCATATATAGGGATCAGTATAAGAAGGCATACGGTGACATTATTTATAGACTGAGGAAAACAACACCACTTACGTTACAGGATATTGAAAACATCCAGAATGCGATGTATACTCTACATGGTGAAAGAGACTATGTAAGACGGAAATTCAGGCAACTAAAGAATGCGATTGAATACAGACAGAAAGTTGGTGATACGAAAATGATTAAGAATGATGTGAGTTACGTGGTGAATGGTGAATTAACAAGGGGAGAGGTTGATTCAGCAGAAGAAGAGATGTATTTCACTAAAAGAAATACAGAGAATAAGACAGGTTGTATAGAACCAAAACACGATAAATCCAAGTGCATAAAATGTTTAGAGAAACAAATTCGAGTTGAATTGCAGAGAAAGATGGAATTGGAGAACAGGGCACAGCAGGAGAACAAGGTGAAACGAATGAAGAAAGCCAAGGCAAGAAATATAAACAGATTTACAACATTGAATGAGAAATTGGGGTTGCCTACCATAATAGGAAAAGCAGTAGGAGATGAATATTTTGATATGGATGATCTGGATAGTGATGAAAAGTTAGCATATGAAGAATGGAACAAAAACAAGAATAAGACACGTGTAGAAGAACCTAAAAAGGAAGAAATTACGAATCCGTTTGGGGAGATCAAGGCATCGGAATCATTTGGTGCTGATTTAAGCAGAAATGCTGCTTTTGGTAATACAAATAGTAAGGTGACAGAACACAAAGAACCAAAGTTATTGGACAAGGACAAAGGTGCTAGCTCATCATTCAATGGATTTACTAAAACAACCAAGCCAACAATGTTAGGTGAATTAGGCAGCTCAAACAATACATTGACATCAAATGATTTTGGTGGAACCAATAATCCATTCTCATTAACATCAGGTAGTTTTGGTAAAGCTGATAAATCAACAACAAAGTCAACAACAGGTGGTTTCAATAACAAAAATCCATTTGGTAATCCAATGCTAGCAGATGAAAACAATTCCATACAAACAACGGTGTCTGAGAAACCAAAAGAATCCAACACCAACACTACAGAAAAGAGCGAACTGAAAAACAATCCATTTGGAAATCAACAATCAAGTGCTACCACAAGTAACAAGTTTACGTTAGTTGATGATGAAAAGAAGAGTGAAACAGAACCAAATAAAACAGAAAGCATATTCAACAATAAGACAGTTGAATCAGGCACTGATAAAAACGGCATTTTTGGATTCATGAAATCGGATAACAAGTCAACGAGCAACACTCCTGGATTTGGTGCAGCAACCACAAATCCATTTAATTCAACAACCACAAATCCATTTAATTCAACAAGTAACGAGCTACCTGAAAAAAGCACCAGTCTGTTTGACACCACTGATAAAAACACATTTGGATTTAGTTCCCAACCAACTAAAAGAAAAGTGACTGAAATTAATCCACCTACCAACTTCAGTAACCAGAATCCATTTCAACAAAGTGAGACCGCAACCAACAAAACACCCCAATCATCCCAAAATGCCCTAGTTAATAACCCATTTGACATCAACAACATGCAACCAGCACCAGAGAATGCGCCTAGCAGTTTCATTGGCTTTGGTGAGAACAACCCGTTTATGAATCCAAAGGACACGGACGACACGAGCAATGCGTCATTTACAGGCAGAAAACGTGCCAGAAGGAGAAAATAATTTGTTAAGAGCATCTTGTAGAGTGAAAGGTTTATTCATAAGGATAGGGTCTCTTAGTAACCTAAAATATAGGCACTTCTCAACATAATTAATAACAGAGACAGGTGACATTTTGATTTTTACTGCCCTGTTTCCAATGAGTCAAACAAAGCAAATGAAGCAGCAACCCAAATCAGCCGTCCTGATATCCCTGTTCAAATTGCACCTGATAATTTTTGTGCTATTTTTTATCCCATTCATGAATGAAGTCAAACAAGTCATCACGAGCAAGGTTGATAAAAATGACTACGAACTGGTTGAGTTAGAGAATGGCACCAGGGTAGTTCTAGTAAGCAACAGTGAGTTTGATACGGCAGCATGTGCAGTCTCAATGGGAGTTGGAACATTCAACAACCCTAAAGAGATTCCTGGCCTATCCCACTTCCTGGAACACATGTTATTTATGGGAAGCAAGAAGTATCCAAGTGAAAACTATTTCATGGAATTGGTCAGCAAGTTTGGAGGATACACCAACGCGTATACGGCATCAGAAATAACATGCTACTACAGCAGCATCCACAAGGATGAGTTGAACAAGCTGATTGATGCATTGGCTGGATTCTTCATAGATCCATTGATGAAGGAAGATGGTGTTGGAAGAGAACTAAATGCAGTTCATAGCGAGTACACCAATGGAATCAGCAGCCAAAGTAGACGAGAATACGAGTTGAAGAAGCAGTTCATGCTTGATACATCAAGTTTGAAGAAGTTTGGTTGTGGAAACTTAAGCACCCTCAAAATTGATCATATCAGGGAAAAGGTTGTTGATTTCTACCATAAGAACTATTCCAGTGAGAAATGCGTGGTTGTAGTCTGTGGAGTGGAACCACTTGGAAAACTAAGAGAAATGGTGCAGATATTTGGGAAAGTGAAATCAAATAACCAGAAGAATGATAAAACTAAGGCAATCAACCAAAACATCAAAACAAGGCAGGTTTTCCAGGATGAGTATCTTGGTAAGGTAATACGATGCAAATCACTAAACAAGAGACAAAGTTTATCAGTTGAAATAATGATTGATCCAACGAAACAATTCTATAAGGAGAACCCAATTGGATACATTGCTCATCTATTTGAAAGCAAGGAAAAAGGGTGTCTGTTGAATAAGTTGCAAAACAGTGGATTTGGATACGATGTGAGCATGTCATCTAATGAATACGATGAAATGACCTGGATTGATATCAATATTGGATTGACTGATATCAAACACAGGAAGAAGGTGTTGCAAATGGTTTACGATGAGCTGAAAAGAATCAACAAAACGATAAGTCGTGCGGAATACGACAGAATCAGACAAATTAAGAAGATTGAACTGGATTACGTTGATAGCATGGAGCCAATTGATCTGGTGGAGGAGTTTGCAGCAAACATGCAGGGAACACCCTATGAGTATGCACTACACGGTGAATTGGTATTTGAAGAGTACAATGAGATATTGATCAGAAATATTCTAAGATGCCTGATGGAGTGGAAGAAGTGGTTTGTGCTTGAAGTAACAGACGACCTGAATGGAAAGGGTGTTCTTGATACTGTACATGATGCCATTGAGTACGTTGATTTGAAAGAGAGTATTGAGATTGATGAGAATGATGAAAGTGGTAGTATCACTCAACCGAATGCTTCTGATGTAGTGATAAGTGATATGAAACTGATCAAGACAGATGTCAGTAAGAGTGATCATATTTGGCAAGGTAGATCATTCAGAAGATCAGGCAGATTAAACAGTGCCTTTGATATGGAATTGGGTGTACCAAAAGGGATCATCACTGTCCAATTTGGGACCATTCAATCAAAGAATGTGGCACAGTTGATCATCCAAAGCAAGGTGATGATTGCATCATTTGAGGAAGAATACGCCAGGATGTTAGAGAACAACTGCATTTCAATATCACTTGGTTACACACCAAGCAGAATACTATTCATATTTGAAGGATTCAATGGAATTATCCATGAAATAGTATTGAAATTCTTTAGGGAAGTCAAAATCAACAGAAACTTCATTGATAACGAAATCAATGATCTACGAGGTGCCTTGAGTAAGAATATCACAGGTAACCCGTATTGCAGATCATCACAGTTCTTTATACGAAGTGTATTGGGATTGGATACAGAAGAAGAAATGGTAGAGAAGTTGAATGGGATCACGTTGGATGAGTTGGTTAAGTTTGATGGCATGAAAGTCTTAGCAGTGGGCAACATTGATCAGAATTCAATCAGTGATATTGATCAGAAATTGTTGAAATGTGACATCATCACCAGTGATGAAAGCAATGAACAAATCAACTTGGGTAAGAAGGAATTCTCATTCCAGAAGCATGCTACTAAGAACAATCTGCTCCATAGATTCCACCTGGTTCCTGATAATCAGGTGCATCTTGGACTGCTCTACATCCGCATATTCAGTGAAACATTCTTTGATCAATTGAGAACGAAGGAGCAACTTGGATACGTGGTGCAGCTGTTCACGTTCTACGTGAAAGAGAGCCTGTTTATTTCATTCAGGGTGCAATCAGAGAAGAGCGTGGAAGAGTTGAAGGAGCGATTTGCCAAGTTCATCAACGACTCACGTGACCTATTGCGTGACATGAAGGATGAGGAAATCGAAAACTACAAAAGTGGACTGATTTTGAATATGAGAGAGAAGAAGAACAGTTTGACAGCACTGAATGACCATGCCATGATTTGTATGAATCGGTTTGAATTTGACCTGAATTCACAGGAGAAGCTGGCAGATCAGATCAGTGGAATCACCAAGAAAGAGCTGATTGGATTTGATGTAGCAGAATTAGTCACCTCTGACGTAACAACACGGGAGTAATAAACAATCATCATTTAGGAATTGATACCTCTGGTACATTATTCATCACATTCCTGATATTGGCGTATTCTGCCCCACTGAAGTTCTCTCCTAATGATTCAACCTTCTTCTTAAGTGCACCCTGGATGCCAATGGCTGTTTCCCTTAATCCAAATTGCGCATATGATGCTATTATGGCATAGAAGTGTTCCAATGTGTTATTCTTGTACTGCAAGTAGTCTTGTTGCGTAACAGCATCATTGTTGATATTCGTAATTATAGTTTGGCCTACTTCCTTCATCTTATCAATATACGTAGGCCTAGTCTTCATGAACATGATGTATGCCCGTGGAATTGAGTACTGGGCGTACGTCTCATCTGGTATGAAGAGTGGTAGATGGAATTTAGTCAGATTGAAAACATCAGTTCCAATTGTGAATGCATCGTACGTCGCAAAGAAATCCATTTTCTTTACCTGTACACCACTGTTATTGTAGTACTCGTAATTTGCCTGAACAATATTCCTGTTTATTTTGCCCCTATTAACCAATTCATCAACATCATTATTGATTTCATCTGCATTCTTTATTCCACCATGAGCGAAGAGTGTTTTAAACGTGGTTGGTTTCTTTGTCATTGGAATAGTGTTCTTGTTGTAGTACATGTTATCACTATCATGAAATAGGACTCCTTTTTTGGCTGTTGTTTTTATCACTGTTTTCTGGGTCTTTCTTTTCGTCTCAATTTGATACTCCTGTTTTAGTGGTTTCTTCCTTGATTTACCTACTGATAATACTATTCCTAACACCAATAATGATACTGATACTATTATAATGGTGCATGACACTATAATTATTCTCCTGGTGTAATTTGGTTTATTTTGCATTTAGGGGATAAAAAGGAATTTGGATATTTGTAAAATGTATAATTTATCTAGGATAAAAGTAACTGATGCCTGAATTCACAGCATCACGTACTCTGTAGCACATTCTCCAAAGTAAATTGGGTTGTTGTTGATTTGGTTCTGCTACAGCAACATCTTCCTGATCATTTTCATTTTCATTCTCTTCTTCTTCTTCATCATCTGCTTCACCTTCCTCTTCCTCTTCATCATCATCATCATCATCTGCTTCACCTTCCTCTTCATCATCATCATCTGCTTCACCTTCCTCTTCATCATCTGCTTCCTCTTCATCATCAGCTTCAACTTGGTCAGCTTCACCTTCACCTTCTTCATCTTCCTCTTCCTCCTCCTCTTCATTCTCCTCTTCTTGAACATCTCCTTCTACAACTGTTTCATTTACAAGTGGTGGTTCCTCATCTACTTCTTGTGCTTGACCACGTCTTGGTCGAGGACGTTGATTTCTTGGTCGAGGACGTTGATTTCTTGGTCGAAGACGCTGCCTTCTTGTTTGAGGACGTTGGCGTCTTGGTCTTGTAGGTGGCAATCTTGGATTAGGCACATATCTAGGCCTACGCCTATTCTGAGGTGATGGTGTTGGTGCTGGATCTTGTGGTGTTGGTATTGGATCTTGTGGTGTTGGTATTGGATCTTGTGGTGTTGGTATTGGATCTTGTGGTTCTGATTCATGTTGTGTTGGATCAGGCTTTGGGTTTTGGTTTGTCGTTTTCGTTTTTGCTCTGTGTTTTTTTGTTACTCTTGTCGTTGATTTACTGTGTTTCTGTATGATAAACAATGTCAATATGGCACTTAATACCACTATTGCCAGCAGAAACGCAAGAATAAGCATTGTGCTGGCCATTTTGTATTTGTTTGATCTCATGAGGAATAAAAATGGGCAATAAAATTACAACTGATAAATAANTGGATCTTGTGGTGTTGGTATTGGATCTTGTGGTGTTGGTATTGGATCTTGTGGTTCTGATTCATGTTGTGTTGGATCAGGCTTTGGGTTTTGGTTTGTCGTTTTCGTTTTTGCTCTGTGTTTTTTTGTTACTCTTGTCGTTGATTTACTGTGTTTCTGTATGATAAACAATGTCAATATGGCACTTAATACCACTATTGCCAGCAGAAACGCAAGAATAAGCATTGTGCTGGCCATTTTGTATTTGTTTGATCTCATGAGGAATAAAAATGGGCAATAAAATTACAACTGATAAATAATGTATAGTTGCAGGAGAAAGAGCTTATTATAAAACCAATATATCACATACAACAATATTTGAGTAAACAAACCATACCAACTGCTGTATTAGAAAGAAGAGGAATTTGGAACAGGCAGAAGTAAAAGTTTGACCTGTTTTACCATATTGAGTATTTAAAAAAGTATGAAAGAGTAAGCTCACCAGTAAATGATCAATTTAAACGTGATTTATGGATTAAAAAGTCAAATTTTGACAATTAACAGTTATTCAGTGATACGTAACTTACTACTGTGCTCTTTGGTGTAAATAAGTACGTTTATAATAAAATATTAGTCATGTGGCGTTCACTAATTCATATTATTTTCAACAGGTTTTCCTTATTCGGTTGATTTATTATTTTATCTCTTATTTGCTACGTACATTACTGATACTACTCCCACTATCTGTAGAACTACGATAAATACGTGTGTGTTCATCTTATTACGCTGATTATTATAAAACAATGTCATAAGGTTCTGATATATTGTTCCATAGAATGTGGATCATTAATTTTATTATATGCTATACAACATCCTCTGTATTAACTTATGGATCCAATACCCTTTTATAAATTACCAAATGTTTCAGTTAGATTTGTTCTAAAAATATGCAACCCTTAATAAAACAATGCGGATTTTTGTAAAGAACAACTTCGCAGGTGATAAAATGCATATTATGGCAAAACACACTGTATCAGATGCCATTGGACTGTATATTAAGATAGATGGATACATTTCAACCAATACGTACAAGTATAAGACAGCAACCTCACCATATTTCTATTCAAAGAACACAAAACAGGATGAGAGTAGTGAAATAAGAGAGATGACTGATGAATTAGAAAAGAAAGAGACCAATAACAACTTATATACAGCAGAATGGCACATTCAACTGCCATACAGGACACTTCCAACCTTCAAGTCAAAAAATATTTCAGTTTACTACGAGGCAGAAGTGATAACAGTACAGCTAAGAAACAAGACAACACACAGAACAAGAGTGGAAATCCATGGAAACAACCTGGATTGTGAGTGTGATACGAATATAATTGAGAATAACAATGAGGAATACTACGAATTGAAGGAGAGACTGTGTAAGGAAGCACTTAAGGATTATTGCACAAACAAGCAAGATGAGTCAATTGACATCAAAACAAACACAGAGGAAGTATTCAGAATAAAGGATGGGACAATTACGATGCAGAAGAATCACAGTGGGAAAAGCAACCTAAATGAAATAGACTTCACGCAGGTGATTCAAAAGGTGCAAGAAATGAAACTGGGCAAGAAAGAACGAAAGGAGATTAGGCCAACCAAATTGCCAGTATTCAGACGAGTCAACATACTGCAGATTGAGAAGGAGCCAACGTCTATGAAAGTAAACAGCAAGAATGGGCTGATTGCAACCATAAAAATACGAGACATTTTGGAGTACAAGGCCAGTCTTAGGATAATTTATGCTAAGGCAATTTATTCCACCCGAATTGAAGTGTTTGTAGAGGACCTGGTTGATGGTGAGTTGATTGATATGACAGTTGTAAAGAGTGAGAGTGTCGTAACAAAGCACTGTCTGGAGCGAGTATTCGACATCGACTTCGAATGCGACGACAAAAAGGTGTTCAGTATAAAGACAGCCAGATTTGAAAGAAGGATCTATTTGGTGGTGAACCTGGACGAGTACGAGGTGAAACTGCCCCTGAAAGTGGCCAATAGCACCGCGCTGATCGAGTATATTTATTAGTTCTGATCGCATAATTTATGCAAAATATTTTGTAAACAAACAAAATGCCTCTTGGTCAAAATCACCTGCTCTTCGACAACAACTGCCGCCTCACCAAGTTCGCCACCGAAGACCACGCCCACCTCCAAGAGCAAATTGAGCACTTTCTGGACCAATTCAGCCAAACCAACGCCACCAACGTCCTCACCAGGTGCGACGACCTGCTTCAGATCTACCTTGAGATGGAAGGCCTCCTTCTAAAGATGTTCAACGAGATATTCCGGACCAAGTTCTACGAAACAAAGCTGAACACGCCTGCCGCCTTCCGCCTCCTAAACAGCCTCTGCAAGTACGCCACCAAAATAGACCGAATTCTCTACAAAAGCGACTTCTTTGTCCATTTCACCCAGTACAAATCCAACAACCCCATTTCCCCAGACAGTCGAGTCGCCCTGAAATTCGACCGATTCCGAATTCTGAGCTGCATGGCCATGCCCATGGCACAGATGATCACCACGCTCTTCTACAGCAGCAAGGTCGATGCGTACTACCCCAGCAGCCTCTCAAAGCGCAGCAAAATATTCCTGTCACCTGTGAAACTCAAGTACCTTCTTTCGTACTACAACCAAGCCAAGAAGGACGAATTCAGGTACCTTCAGGCGCACCTGCTGATGGTCATTGAGATATTCACCAGTGAAATAATGGATAGGAGTGGATTGGATCCAGGACTACTCTCCTACGTTAATACGGTAATAGAATGATGGATGAGACCTGCATATTTAGTTAGTCATTCCAGAAAGTGACACCAAATCACTCAGGTTGCTGTGAAGCAGTCTTCCGCCCCTGTGCTTCCTGTCAATGGTTCCCATGAACTGCTGCAGCTGCTCCCTCTTTCTGAATGCGTACGCCTTGCTCTCGTTGATTGCCAGCACAACCGATCTATCAAAATAGACCAAGGCGTATTCAGAGAATCTGCCTAGAAATGCCCTGATTGGAGATCTGATGTGATTTAGACCAATTTCATCCAACTCCCTGCCCATTGCCGACATCTCAGACTGATTTGCTGTCTCACCCCTCTTTCTCACTGCAACAGCATCCTGTAACGCCCTCACCTTCTTCATTATCACAGTCTGCTCCTGAACAAACTCCCTATATAGATCAGTGATATTGATCAATCCAATCAGTAACTCAAGCACATCAAGACGTATGTCAATTGCCGCCTTATTGAAACAGCCGTTGAACTTGACCAATGCCCTCAGGTCGTAGACGTAGATCAGGTTGTTGATGAAGTGCCTGAACTGTGATCTATAGTTGTCTAGGTTGATCTCCTGAATTGGTTTCAGCTCCTCGATTCCCTCTGTCTCATCTGGAACAGGGTACGAGGCAAGCAGCCTACTGGCGTATGCTCGTACCGTATTGAAGTGCTTGGCCTTCACCACAAATGAGTCGTGATTGATGTAATCAATTAGTCCCCTAATAACTTGAACCAGTAGTGGGATATTGTCCATGTTGTAGATCATTGACTCAAATAGGCCCAGGTTGAAGGTGATTCCAAGCATGGACGCATGTGAGCTAATGAAATGGGCCACTCTCACAAATCGAGTCAGACGCCTCCCCTTGAAAAGGGTGATCTCCTCGAATTCGTCCAGATCATTCTCAATCACAAATTTTGCTGATTTCACTGCCCTATTTGGCTGCCTGAATAGCGAATGTCTCTCTGTGTATCGCAGTGGATGCTCGTATGGATCAGTTGGTGTCCTATCACTGCTTGTGCTGCTCATGGCTGCAATTATGAAATTTGGGTTTGAAATTGTGTCGAACACGTTTTCAATCAAAATTGGTCCAAATGGCGTATTGTGGGTGATTGTTGCCAGAAACCATTGCACATCCTTCTGGGTGATTGGAACAGCCCTGGTCACGTCCGTAGGTGCCACCTCCCTCTCCCTGTCGCCCCTCCTGATCAGAATCCTGCTCTTTTCCTTTATTATTTTGCATAATACGTATATTCCATCACCAGGATGCTCCTTCAGAAGGACTTCCTCGTTCAGGAAGCACTTTGACGTCACGTCTGCCACGAATTCGACTGCCACTCGATGGAGATTCCCCTTGCTGTGTCTCATGAAGAACTTCACCAGGTACTTTCGTAGTTGAATGCTCCTCAACATTATCAGGGTAGAAAAATGTGGTTGCAATTGTAAGTT
The DNA here is from genome assembly GCA_002087915.1 of Enterospora canceri. Classification (NCBI taxonomy): domain Eukaryota; kingdom Fungi; phylum Microsporidia; family Enterocytozoonidae; genus Enterospora; species Enterospora canceri. Next base: position 13,722 of record LWDP01000010.1, read on the forward strand.
GTAACCAAATGTAGTCATATGCTACAATATGCTCTAATACCCTATTATACCCTATATGCTATAACACCCTAGTACAACACCTCCCTCATTTTGTAAATCATTGCAAAAATTAACCCCAATGTTACTAACAAACCATCTTGCAACATATTTTAGCACAGTTTGTGCACGACAGGTGCTGCTACAGGCGCAGAACGTGGATGACGAGCTGCCTAGGATGTACAAGGCAACGCAGAACAAGCAGCTGAAGGAGAAGGAGGCGGCCGTCCTCCTCGACGGCGTGAGCATCAAGTTTGACGAGGTCGAGGAGGCCGTAAAGGCCCTCGAGTTCTTCAGGGGAACCGAGAGCGTCCTTGGAAACCTGAACGAGATCACCGAGGAGCTGAAGACGAAGAGCCGCTCCTTCGAGGGCGACCTGCGAACGGGCGTCTTCAGCTTCGTCGTCTTCTTCTCAGACAGCCCCAGCAACCTAAAACGGATCCAGGAGCTGAATGGGCAAAATGACTTCAAAATAATGATCAGCACCGATAAGGCGGCAGCCAAGAAGCTGGGCGCCTCGTTTCCTGGAATTGTCGCCTACAATGCACGAGACCGAAACTGCAGTGCCATGGACTTCCCCAGCGACCTGAAGACCCTTGCGGCCGAGATCACCCTGAGCTCGTTCGAGAAGATCAGTGCTGAGAACATCAGGCTCTTTCAGACGTATCCAAAGAAGATGCTCTACTTCATCACGAGGGAGGAGATCGACTACGATGAGGCATTCAGGAAGTACCAGCCTGAGGCAGTGAAGGCAGCCAAGGAGTGCAAGGTGATCTTCTTCAGACCAGAGGACGTGCCTGTTCTCGACAAGCTCCTTCACCTCGAGAACGAGGAGTATCCCGTGATGCTCCACATGGACGAGAGCAGCAAGCACGTTGTGAAGCGGGTGACGCCTGGCAACTTCGCTGACTCGGTCCAGAGGCTGCTCAAGGGAAAGGGAGAGCGAACCACTTTCAGGTCGGTGATTCCCGAGGACAACAAGGACCGTCTGGTTCGGGTGGCAAACACGGACACTCTTTCGGGAATCAGGGCAGACAAATCAGTTGACAGGCTGTTCGTCTTCAGCAACCCAAGCTGTGGCCACTGCAAGCAGCTGATGCCTGTGGTGGAGGCATTGTCGAAGATTCTGGCCAACAAGAAGGTGAAGATCGAGTTCTACAACTACAACGTGGTTGAGAATGAGCAGATTGCGGATATTGCAGTGCCAACGGTGCCAAAGCTCTTTTTCAAGAAGCAGGGAAGTGTGGAAATGGTCAACATCGACTCATTACGGGACATACCATCACTGTTGAAACACATTAGTGAGAATGGGGTATCAAGCAAGGTGAATTTGGATGACTACAAGGAGCATCTGCCAAAGGAGAGTACTAAGGAGAGTGAGAAGGAGAAGGAGAGTGATGACGATGAGGAGAAGATCAAGAAAGACGAGAAGGAAAGTGAGAAGGAAGGAAAGAAAGAGGGAGAGAAGGAAGGAGAGAAACAAAGAGAAGCACTCTAAAACAGAAGTAAGGTTATTCTACTCTACATTATTCTACTATCATTATACTGTCCTATTACTGTCCTATTACTATCATACTGTTATCATACTATACTATACTATTACTACCCTATTATCATTCTACCCTACTATACTATCATACTATTATTACCACCACTTCACCTCCCTTTCCTTATTCTCTTTACTTTTGGTCTTCCTCCTTCGTACGTCAGCTGGTACCTGAATACGTCTACGATGTTGCTGACATCCGCAACTCGGATGATCCTCTCACTCTCTGTCGTATGGGCACTCCTCTTCGCAAATCGAATTGCTGCATCCTCAGGAAACTTGTTCACCACAACCATCTCCTGCCCCAGGGCGTCCTTCTTGATGCCTCCTCCACCGTCAAGCAGCGCCCATCTCCTCTTCTGGGCCGTGTAGTAGCTCGTCTTCTTCGTAATCAGGTTGTGCTTCGCCTTTAGATCGTGTATATTGCGGTGTCTGAAGAGACGGCTGTTCTCCTCAAGTGTCTTGCTCCACCTGGTTCCATTCTTCCCAAATCCACTGATCAGAGCCGCCTCCTCCTCGGCCGACCACCGTCTCCTCCTCCTCACGTCTGGTCGAAGTGGAACGTACGTCGCATTGTTGCTGCTCTCGCTCATGGCCGATATTTCTATTTTGGCACGGTTGTAGTTTTGCACCCTTTTTGCCTGACTGGAAACACCCTTCACCAAATCAGAACTATTTTCGTCCCTATCAAATGAGACGAATTTGCTGTTGCTGATCAGCGAGTTCGTCTGGGCTGATTCGGTGCTGCTCTCCTCAATCGCACTCTTCTGACAGGATCGTGGCCTCTCAGAGGGGACATCGACGGCAGTGGCTGCCAAGGCAAGGCGGCTGTTCACGGTCTCAGGCACCGCGGCCGAGTCGTCGGCCTCGCTCCTCTCTGCCATCTCAACCAGTGCTGAAAGAGGGAGCTTCCTCAGCTCCTCCTCCTCTTTGTCCCTGATTCGCCTCTTTTCAGCCTGGCTCAGTTCGCCAACTGAGGCAGGGGGCTGCTTAGGTGTTTTCATGGGCAAGAACAAACAAAAAAATAAACCAATTTACCACGTGGCTACAGTCTCCTCACGTCATTGGGCAGTGCCACAATCACGCCCTCTCCATCGGCAGCGAAGTTCTCGTCGACCACCTCGTCGCAGAACGTCCTGATCGAGTATCGGTGCACCTTGTTCTCCAGGACGTCGGCCACATTCCACCTAATCAGGTACTTTCCAGTCGAACTCACAATCTGCCTGTCATTCTGGTCAAACTTGGCCACGGTGAAGCAGACGCCTGCGTTTATCAGGGCCAGGTGCTCTGGCTTCAGGTGGAGGCGACGAGGCGACTTCTTCCTCCTTCCTAGGCCAATCGAGTAGTCGCTGCCCACCTCGTAGAGCAGAATGTACGACTTGTAGGTGCATAGAACCAGTGAGCCACTCTTAGACGAGTCAATGCCCGTAGCACAGTCTCCAAACCCGTTTATGAGCGACTTGGCCCTCTTTCCCACGTCGTTGTAGAGGCGCAGGTCTCCCTTTGCACTTGCAACGGCCACGTCGCCCCTTTCAGTCGCAATTCCAACCTTAAACTCGTTCTTCGTCTTGTACTCCTTTGCCTCCACCACTTTCTCCTTCGTCCTTGGGTCTATTCGAAAGAGACTGTAGTCTCCTATCCCAACCAGTGTCCCGTCATTCTCCCTCCTTTTGGCGTGGAAGAAGTCGTTCATCTCCTTCAGGCTCCACCTGTCAACAACCTCGCCCTTCTCCAGGTCGAGCAGACTCAGCTCGTCCTTCTTCGTCTGCCCCAGGAGACTGCTGTGACCCCGATACGTCTCAACCTTACTTGGATTGTCAAACGCATTCACAACCTGAGTTCTGAAGTTTAAGTTGGTGTCAAACACCCCCAATGCCCTTCCACGAGTCACAAACACGCTTCTATCGTCCACAACAAGGTTCCTGTTCTCCACCCCTTCTTCTGTTACGAATTCAGGCGGACTATTCTCAGTGGCACCGGCGTACTCGGTCCAGTCCTCCTTCTCTTCCTCCTTCTTCTCTTCCACAGTCACAAACATCTCCTCGAAGTACTTGGAATCAGTTCCATCCTCATTCACCGACCTGTAGGTGCACTCCACGAAGGAAGTCAGGAACTTCAGGAAGTCGAGGTTCTCCTTGAACTTGATGCTGAATGTCTGGTACTTTCTCTCCTTGAAGATGGACCAGACAACTGTCCTATTTGCCTTATCCATGTAGTACTGGGTGGCAGACGTAATGGGCTGGAAGTGGACGACTCTCTCTTCCTCCTCGAGACTGAGGTAGAATCCACCAAGATCCTCGCAGACCGTGATCTTCTTCTCGTCCAGGTCGACAAGGGTGAAGCACTGCTTCACCGTGTCATAGACGTAGTAATCGAAGTCATCGGACTCAAAGAGCGTCTTCTCTGGCTCAATGATCGGATGGATCATTTCGTAGATTTGGTCGTGATTTCTGTCGAATATCCGGTACTTTGCCTCCTTGGTTTTGATCACCAGATGATCCTTCTTGTTCGCAATCTGCTTGATGTCTGTTACGTCAAACTCGTCCGTGAATATCTCAATCTCGTTGTCGCTGATCTTGACGTCAACTGTTCCAAGATACTCGTTCTGCTTGTAGAGTCTCGCCTTCTCTTCCTTGTGTCCCAGTACAATATTCTTCAGTAGCTCAAACACCATTGGGGTAGAATATTTAGGCAAATGACTATCTGACCAAATAGACCATCACAAGCAGCTCCACGAGGGCAGTTCCAAAGACGAAGTAGAGGTTGAGTGCCATCTCCTTGCTCCTCTCAATCTCAACCTTGATGCTTCTGCTGTAGAAGAAGAAGTAGACCAGAAGGAGGTAGGCAAGTGCGACGTATCCAATGACCCTGAAACCAAAGAGCAGAAGGAGCTTCACTATCAGTATTGGATAGTACTTGTATCCGGTGAAGCAGATGAGGGTGATCAGGCCCAGTCTGAGGCCCAGGACGAAGCCAACTGCGTAGTAGACGCAGCTGATTCCAATTTGGGCAAGGAGGTTCCTGGAGACCATCAGAAAGAGCTTTTCGGGGTGGAACTCCTTCGATAGGCCGATTTGGAGAGACCTGAGCATCACGAGCGTAAGCAGGGACATCAGGGGAATGTACAGGTCTGGTTTGAGCAGGTAGTCGAGGGTGTTGTTGAATGGGTAGAGAATCAGCCTCAGTTTGTCGAGGATGTACGCGTTGTTGACCTCGAAGTAGACTCGAATGAACGCAAACCGCTTTGAATCGATCTTCTTGTTCACGTACTCCTGTCCTGCTTTAACAACATGTGACGTCATTTTGTAGTCCATGGGCACATTTTTGACCAATTCACTACAATCAGCCATTTCACTACATTTAGCCAATTTATTCAGTCTATTGCGTATAGCAGACCCAATGCGCCCAGCACACTCAGCCCGTAGAGCATTGCTCGCCTGAAATACTGTCGCAACTCCCTCTCGGTGTCGTAGAACTCGAACTTCTTCCCGTTCTTCTTGATCAGTGGCGTATAAATCGGCCTATTTTGGTGCACAAATCGAATTGTGAAGTAGTTGCACGCTCCAGTGAATTCCACCTTCGTCAGGTCGAACTTGATGCCCTGGTTTTCAGCCAGAAACTCGTTGATGATTTTGTCCTTGGCTTCTTCCGTCTTGGCGCTCTTTAGGCTTCTGGGCAGCTCGATGCTCCTGAACTTCTGGTTCTCCAGGTCTATGACGAGTTTATCCGCATCACAATCTTCATTCAGTATCCTCTGATAGACGATATCCTTCTGTAGTGTCACATCTGCCGTGTAACTTGCTGTCTTGAACTCAGCTGCGTGCACCTCCTTATCAAATGAACCAGAATAGAACACCTTGTCAGCCAGGTAGCTTGGATCTGGTACGGCAAGCAGGGACTCGTCCTCTATTTTGAATGCGTCACTGATGGCACTGTCGTATTTCACGGTGTTCATGAACTCCTCGAGGTTCTGCATGTTTGTTTTGTTTACTGTTTTAAAATGTATGAAACTGTTAGGTTTTCTACTAGGAATCCCTCCTACTCCTTTAATAAAATTGTAGAACTGAAAAGATCAGCCATTTTGGGAAAGAGGCCTCCATCTGATTGTAATCCACGATACTGATTACTTTTTCATCTCAAAATTGCACTTGAGTACCCCAATGATGACAGAAAAACAGATCATAATTGGAAAGTGTCTATCTGTGACTGATGGAGACACGATCAAGTGCACTCTGGTGCAGAACATGAGCAAGTACTCCTTTCATAAGCCATTGATCAAGATCAGGATATCAGGAATTGATTCGCCTGAACTTGATCACCAGAATATGGAGAATAGTCAGCAATTTGGGGTGGAAGCTCGTAAGGCAATGGCCGATATGGTGCTGGATAAGGAGGTAGTCATTGAAATTCTGGCTAAAGACAGGTATAGGCGGTATTTATGCATTGTTTACACGAAGGATGAGATCAATACGAACCTGAGTATGCTGAAATTGGGGCTGGCTGACATGTACAAAGGTCCAAATGCCCATTACGGTGAGTTTGAGAGACAGTTCAAGGATGCACTGGAACAGGCCAAGAAGAATAAGGTTGGAATGTGGTCAGTTGATGACGTAATCACACCATATGAGTACAAGAAGAACAAGAAGAACTCGCACAGAGACAGACTTGACATTGAGACGAGTGAATCGTGCATTCACGGACTGTAATGGTCTATTTAGTAAAGGATTGGAGTTATTTATAGGGCAATAGTCTGCTAATACCATCACCAAATTACTTTTTCAATATCAGTATAAAACCAATTTTACTACCCTCACCATGTTTATCAAGTTGGCTGGTGCAATCAAGGCACGCGTACTCAACGTGGTCGATGGTGACACGGTCAAAGTGATCGTGCTTGACAGGGGCACCTATTCGACGTACAACAGGGCCAAACTCAGAATCCGCCTCTCTGGAATTGATGCACCTGAAATTGATAAGGACAATCTGATGGATTCACAGCCGTATGCGGTGGAAAGCAAGGTGTTTCTAGAGGCCCTAGTCCTAAACAGGCGAGTTACGATTGAAATGGTGAAAGTGGACAAGTACGACAGAATACTTGGATTCATATTCCTGGAAAACTGGTTTGACGTTGGAAGACGGATGCTTCTGAGTGGAATGGCTGACATCTACGATGGAATCGACTCACAGTACGGGGAGTATGAGGACGTGTACAAGTACGCCGTGGCACATGCCAAGTTATTTGATGTTGGAATGTGGTCGCAACAGAGAGTGGTACGACCAAGGGAGTTCAAGAGGGAGGTGAAGAAGGCGTTGGAGTACGAGGAAAGCGATGAGACTGAAATTGGATGGGCAAAGAGAAGCTGTGTTGAGGAGACAGGGGAGATGCTGGCCCTGAAAATGAACAAGTTGGGAAAGAGGATTCTTAGGGGTGTTTCTGGTGGGATTGAAACTGGTGCCCTGATCTGGAACATGGATAGGGCACTTCACGCATTTATGACTGGTAGAATAAGCAGGGTGGAATTGGATGAGTTGAGTGAGTTCGTAGGAGGCAGAAGCGTAGAGAACGGGGTGACAGGTGAGCGAACTGAGGAGGAACAAGAGGAAATTGAGCAGCTGAGGCAGAAGCAGGAGGAACAGGATGGGGAAGTGGGGAAGATGGTGGAGGAGCACAACAGGAAATACGGAATCATCAAGGGCCCAACTGTGGTATTCAAAACATGCACCAGTTACGACCACTAAATTAACTTATTGTCTCATATCTTCCTGTACATCTTCTTGTGCTCCATTGGGGTGATTGCGTTTCTATTCGTCCACATTCCAAGTCTCCTTCTTTGAGCGTGCTTCTGCATGCTCAGCATGGTCTCCTTGTATCCACCGTACATCGCATTGGCACCGACGTAGACGCAGGCCATCCCAGTCTCAACGAGCATCAGGTTCACGCACTTCCTGAACAGCCATGTTCCAACATAGGCGACTACGATGAGTCTTCCGTAGTGGTCATGGCCTACGACCTTAACCTTGATCTTCTTGTACAAAACAAGGTAGGAAAGAAAGACCTTGGACTCCCTGGCGTGAGGCTGTTCTGGCTTTCCAAATGCCCTGATTTCTGGTGCATCAATTCCAGCCAACCTGAAGCTTAACGTAGGCAACTCCTTCTTCACCACGCCCTGTTTGCCGAATATCCTCGTGCTTCTTAGCATTGGCTTGTGAATGGCCTTGAATCCGTCTCCATCTCCAACTCGTGTGACTCGGACTGAGAAGGATGCGCCATTTGGTATGTTTGATTCAACTGTGTATCTTTTGTAGAAGAACCTGTAACATAAGTAGAGAAGCACCAGTATTGAGCCAATGAGACTGGCATAGAAGAATACCAGATTCCAATTTACCATTTGATGGGTTTGTTTGTATTGTTTTAATAATACTGTTGAAGAATGGGTCAAATCAGTTGAGCTTGTTGATTTCAACAGCAATTTTGATTTCATTCAACAGGTCGAGCAGGTCACAGCACTCTTTCGTGTACTCCCCTTCCAGAACAGACTTCTTCAACATGTATTTCTGTATTTCAGCATTGTTGCGTCTCTTGATGTTCTCCTTCTCTTCCTTCTGATCAGAAAGCAGCCTATGCTCCTCCTTGATTGCCTCCAACTTCTGTCTGATTTCTTCATTGAATTTGCTGCTTTTTGCCCCAAGGCCATCAATTTTGGTTTGTAGGTGCTTTGTTTGTCTCACAGTGTGGTTCTTCCGAATCTCCTTGTTTTTGATTGAGCTTTCATGACTCTTGATTTGTGAATTAATCACAAACTCATTCTGTTCAACTCGATCTGTATCCTCCTCAATCTTCTGTAGTTTCATTGCTATCGAATGAATCTTCTTCACCTTTTCTAATGCTTTTATGCTCTTTGTTAATTTGTTTGTCATGCCTGTTCTATCTTTGTGCACTTCCTTATGCTTCTTCTTCTCTGCATCAAGAAGAAGTCTCATCTCCTGCACCAGACCCAACAACTCCTCTGGATTAGATACTATTTGCATATTCAACTTGCTCACATCCTGTGCCAAATTGTGCTCTATCATCTCCAATGTGCATATTTTGTCACTTAAATCAATCTTCTCTTTCTTCAATAAGCCTATTTCACTCAGCCTGTCCTTCTGTTCCTGTTTTAACCCTTTGTATTCTTTCTCTAATTCGCCTATTTCCTCCCTGATTCCGTCTACCCTTTCGTCATTCTCCTCCTTCTGTTTTTTGAATGCTTCTATCTCCCTAAGCATCCGACTTTTGTTCCCCTGTAACTCGTTCTTGATGTTCATGCTTCCTTCTGCTATCTCAGATGCCCTATCATACAAATCCTTCTTTGAATCCCTAAACATTGAGAAGTTTGCTATGTAACTGCATATTTGGGTGAATGTCCTCTCATTTGGGTTGAATATCTCCTTGAAACTCAGATTCTTCAGTCCAACTGTGCTTACGAAATCAGAAACTTCCTTGATGAAGTTCAGCATTGCATTTGGATTCTCAGTTTGACTGAAATAGTTTCTGTTCACGTAGATGTTGAGGATCTCCATGTAGAATCTGGTCACAAACTGACTGGTGGGTCTAATGAGATTCTGTTCAGTCATCTGAATCTCCAACTCCTTGAAGTAGTTGACGATCTTACGCTGAGGCAGAGCAGGCAAATTGAATGCAGGCATTTTGGGGTAAAAATTGTCACTGCCTGCAAATTGGTCGAACCTTTTTATCTCGCCTTATTTTGGAGATCAATTCACTGTTGTACGAAATCATTTCAGGCGGAATCTTCTCAAGCAGTTTCTTCACTTCCATTTCCCTCTTCTCATTCTTTGTCATATATGGACTGATTACGTCTGCGTTATATCGAATATCACTGCTCTGCGGTGCCACAAATGATTCATACTTGTTTCTGGTGGTTACAGTCAAAATATCCTCAAATGGATTGAATTCAAGTGATCCAATATTGGTTGCAGTGGTGATCTCCTGGTTTATTTTGGCCTCGTTTGGATCAAATAGCACCACTGTGCTACCACCACCCAATGCCACAGTTCCATTTGTGCTGATTGCCATTTTATCAGTATATTTTGTTGATATTTCCTGAAGTGGTTTGAAATAGTTTCGTAGATCAAATGTCTTGATCTTGTTGTCGTACGTGCTAACATACAGCTTGTCTTTGCCTCTCTTCAATTCTTTGATGTTTCTGTGCACTTTGATCTTCATCAGTGGTTCAGGTTGTTTTGGTGCAACAAGATCAACTACGCCTCTTCTGTCTCCTAGGCAAATTATTCCATCAAAATGGCAACTTGCAACTGGTTTGAACTTTATGTCCAATTCTGCTGCTATTTCACCGCTAGTGGTATCAAGATACTTCAATTTGTTACTGGTGGAAGTGCAGCACATGCATCCAAGCAGAAAGTGATCAGGTAGAAAGTTGCTTTGTAAAATGTTCTTGATGCTTCTCACTGCGTGTAATTCAACTCCCCTATTGTTGTAAATGTAGAGACATTCCTGTCCTAGTGCAATATATCGTTCACTGTGCAAATAGGTAGCAGTTGATATTTCAGTGAAATCTGATTCAAAATCAAGCATGAGACTTTGTGTACCAAAGGATGCAGCGAAGCCATCTCTGTTCCAAATCAGTGAGTGTGATCCATTCTGGTTGTAGCACGTGTTGTATGGATGTGGCTTTGTCTCCAGATCCAGTTTGATTGCCTTCTCTTTGGTGTACAAATTCACATTCTCTTTTATGTATTCTTGTTCCAATAAATGCTCCGAATAGCCCAGTTTCACTCTTTTTAGCAACTTGGCTTCTCTCTTGTTGCCGTGTGCTATTTCACTGTACATCTCATTCAACTTGTTCTCCTTCTCATTTTTCTTCACCAAAATATCAAATTTCCTTTTTTCTTCCTGCTGATTATTCTTTGTCATAAAATGGGCTGTTTTTAGGGCATTTTTAATAAATCAATATCATAGGCGAAATCTCTCATTTCAATTGCATCACACTGCTCTAACAACCTAATTAGTGCTTCAATCTCATCTTTGTCCAATTCTTCTTTTGCTTTATTGCATATTTTTATCCTTGCTTCTTCCTGATACCTAATATCAATATCCAATTCATTTTTGATGTAATCAAATGCACATTCTACTTCTGAATCATTGTATTGGTTCAATATATTCAGCAAGTGGTAGAATATTCTGTATTTTGGTACATTGTTCTTGAACACAATTCTTCTACCTGGTACAATATTGGTTTTCCTCAACAATTCTTTTGTTGCTACGCCTTCGTAAGATTGTTCTTTTGATGCTTCTACCAGAAAATCCTTTTCTCTTTCAGTTAAATTGATCAATACTGAGTATATTTTCACAACGAATATTTTCAGGTTGTTTCTATGCTCATAGATCAGATCACGTGAATATTCATCCAAATATAGATCATTGGGCCATGTTGATTGTTCTATCTTCTGTAACAGAATGGCATATAGCGCTATTCCACAATTGATCACGCTGAAGTGGCTATGTTTCATAGCATCAAATGCAATTGATAAATAAAGTGCTACTGATCTGATCACTGTTATTTTTGAATCGTAGACTGCTATACTTCCCAGAGTATTCTTTTTGGTCTGTTCAATAGGCTGTAATTCATTAAGAAGCAGCTGTTGTTTGCTAATATCCTTTTCTGCTAGAAATTCACTGTAATTTGGTAAATCATCCATCAGAAGAATGAAATCTAAATCAAATAGTCCAAGTTGCTTGGTTTTAAGCAATGTGCTCAGAATATTCAGGCAGTGGAATTTGATATGGACTTCATCACTGTTGATATAAATGTTAATGATATAATCAACATCAACGTTGATGAGACCAAAGAATGCTGATAATCCACCACTCTTCCTACAATTCTTGTTCAGTGATCTGATGATTTCAATCAAATTCAGGTTATTTTTTGATAGATCAATATTCTTGAATATCTCCTTAACATGTGTAGTGATTCCCCAATAATTGCAATTCACCAATATCGTTAGACTTTCGTTGATCAAATTGAGCCTATTGAATATTCCAATTGTTTTCTTGATGATAGTCCAGTCATAATTATCGATGTCTGATTTAAGTGTCAAACTGTGTGGCTCAAAGTATTTCTCTCTTAATTCATTTTTGATATTCATCAGTTCTTTATCGTTGACTGATTCCAGCATATCCAAGTATTCAGGTGTGTTAAACAATTTCTCCTTAGTTTGAGAAACTTCCAGTATTTCACTAATGGTTCTTTTGATAGGTTTCTTTTTGTTGCAGATGCTCTCTGTCAGACTTATCCTCCTAATTTTGTTTCGAATTGTTCTATTGGTGTCTTCATGGAGTCTATTTTTGATAATCAAATCCATGTAATCAAAGTGCTGAGCTAATATCATTCCAAAATGCCTTCTGGCTTCATTATTGCTCTGCAACATCCTATCAATTTTGATCTTGATTTCATTTTTACCTGAAACACCTGCTTTCTTGATTCTGTCTATTACCACTGTTTGATTCGCTTCCAAATAAATGTATTGGTTTTTGCTAAGCCAATTATTGAAATCATTTGTATCAAATAGTGCACAACGGATGTATTCACTGTTCTGATACATCCTAAAGATAGCACTGGCATACTCTCTGTTCTTATAGTCACTTAATATGTTTCTACAGCCTACCTCTGTCAATTTACCTGATTCAATACATTCCATTATATCGGATAAATTCAATTTCGTTAATTTCATACCTTTTGAATTAATCTGCCTAATGTGCTTTGAGAGATCATCTTCTACTTCTTCACTTCTTATGAAGCATTTGATTGGTTTTATTTTGTATTTTGAGTTCTTTTTAACTAGTTTTATGCACTTAAACACGTTCAATATTTCTCTATGTATCTCTTCTCTGTCCTTGCTTCTGTTCGTTGAATTCAGTAAACACGTCAGTGTACCATAATCACAGAACTTAACTATGCTAATTAACCACTTGGTATCATCTCTTCTTTCTACAATTAAATTGTGTAAGTTTTTAGCGACTTCCATGGACTAAAAATGTTAGATTATTCTTATTATGTTCTTTATAGTTACCTGATTTTATCTTAAAACAGTAGTAGACTACATCTATATCATTTCAATAGCATACTACACACCTATATGGTCAAACCTATTCATTACAAAATCCTATAACCCCAATAATGGTTAGAGAAAGAAAGTGTGTAATGATAAAAACAGAACCATCAATAAAGGAAGTCATTGGAACAATAGCTGAGAACAAGAAGTTCCTAATCCACGATATGGACGACAACTACATTTTTATAACGGAACAAGGTGCTAAGAACATAGAACAGAAAGTCAAGAATGTGATGCGAGGAACACATGATAAATTCATGTAATTGGTAGAAAACCAAAACAACAACCCCAACAATGCAAAACTTTTTTGAAGTCATCAAAACATCGATGGATAAGGCGTCTAAGCACGTTCTGTTTGTGAATCCAAAGCACAAGGAGCTTGTTGAATCAGGTTACGTGGAAGTTAAAGAAAAGTATTTGTTTGGTGTCATGGAGGATACAACAATTCCAGTAAACAAAGTGGCATGTTCCAATCCACAGAGAGCCCTTCTTTCAGTAATAATTGGAGACCTAATGACTATCAAAGCGTATAAACAGACACCAGATCCAATACAGGCAATCAAGTTGAGTCTTGGACTATTTGGAGCACAAGGTGCCACTGTGGATTCAAATGAGTTTGTAGAGGCATTTAAGCGAGAAATGCTCTCATTCCCATTCAATTGGTCACAATCACTCATTTTTGATTATCAAGGAACATTGTTGAAAATAACAGTAAACGAAATGAGTACAGGTGAAAATGAAGAAAGAGGAATTCTGAATGAAGAAACAGATGTGTTTGTTAGCAGTGCATCACCAAAACTACAGTTGAACAATGCACAGATCGATAATACGCTACTGAAACCAAACTTCTCCTTTGAGAAACTGGAAATAGGCGGATTGAAGAGGGAATTTGAGCAGATGTTCAGAAGGGCCTTTGTTCAAAGATTGTACGATCCAGAAACAATCAAGAAGCTGGGTATTCCACACGTAAAGGGAATAATGCTCTATGGTCCACCTGGAACTGGTAAGACACTTATAGCTAGGAAACTGGGATTATTGCTTGGAGCAAATCCACCTAAAGTGGTAAATGGACCAGAAATATTGAACAAATACGTCGGACAGAGTGAAGAGAACATCAGAAACCTATTTGCTGATGCAGAGGCAGAGTATAAGGCAAAGAAAGAACATTCTTCGTTACACATAATCATTTTTGATGAGATTGATGCAATTTGTAAGAAACGAGGCAGTGATAATTCAGGTGTTGGTGATAAAGTTGTGAATCAGCTTCTGAGCAAAATAGACGGTGTTGAAGCACTCAACAACGTGCTAATCATTGGAATGACCAATAGGTTGGATTTGATAGACGAAGCATTGCTTAGGCCTGGTAGATTTGAAATCCACCTGGAAATATCACTTCCTGATGAGGAAGCACGTCTTGAAATATTTGAGATCCATACGAAACAAATGACAGGAAATAACTTCATATCTGATAATGTTGAACTGGATAAGATGGCAGCAATGTCTAAAAACTACACTGGTGCAGAGATAGCAGCAATCGTGAGAGCAGCAAGCTCATTTGCATTAGAAAGGAATATTTCAGCAAAAGATGGAACTGGAGCAGAATTGAAAGCAGAGGAAAAAGAGATCAAGATAACAATGGAAGACATGCGACAGGGGCTAGTAGAGGTGAAGCCAGCCTTTGGGGTGGATGAGAAGGAGTACTTTTTGACTAACAAAATATTGTATGAAACTAGGCAATTTGATCTGATAATGGATTTCACAAGAAAGGCCCTTGAGAAACTCAGATTGACCAATTTGTACAAAACATCGTCATTGCTTCTCTATGGGACAACAGGTGTAGGGAAGACAACACTGGCACTGAGATCAGCACTTGCGTCACAGTTTCCATTTATCAAAATGATCATGCCAAAGGATCTTGTTGGACTGAGTGAATACGAAAAAGTGGCATTCATCAAAGAGAAGTTTAGTAACGCATACAAATCAGAGGAGTCGATTGTGATTCTGGATGAGATTGAGACACTGATTGAGTATGTTGGAATTGGACCAAGGTTCTCAAACAACGTTCTTCAGGCATTGAAGATATTCGTGAAGAATGAGGCACAAAGTGAAGCAAACAAGACATTTGTGTTTGGTACGACATCCATGCCAGATGTGTTGATGGAATGTGGGCTGGTTGACTGTTTTACAGACAGCTTGCTTGTTGACAAATGCTGTAAAGAGGAGTATGATGAATTGTGTCTCCAGAATGAGCAGTTTAACCAAGTTGAATTCACTGAGAATGTGAGTATAAAGAAGTTGCTTACTGCACTACCAGTGGACAAAAACAAGTAGAAATGTTTGTTTATTGCCCATGATAGGCATAAATGGATTTGGTAGAATAGGCAAAAATGTGTTTAGACGATTCTGGAACTGTGGAATGAAGGTGAAGATGATAAATGATCCAGGCGTAACAGTAGAATACATTGTATACTCTCTGAAGTATGATACTGTCTACCAGGGGATTGGGATTCGAGCAGTACCTGTGACTGGAGGCATAAAAATTGGAGATGATTTCATTCAAATTAGTCACGAAAGAGATCCAGAAAACATAAAATGGAAGGATTCTGGCGTAGAATGCGTGATAGAAGCATCTGGATTCTTTTTGAAGCAGAAATTAGCTAACAAACACAATACAAATGTTGTGATTTGTACAGGGCCATCTGACGACATTGATATGTTCGTATACGGAGTTAATCATAGCAAAATCAATCATAATGCCGAGAAACTCATCATTTCTGGTGCTTCATGTACTACAAATTGTATAACACCAATGATCAAACTCATTGATGAAAAGTATAAAATTGTTGCATGTGCCTTGAACACAGTTCATTCTGTGACCAGTACACAGGCTACGGTAGACAAGTGCAGCTCAAAGAATTTCAGACTCGGTAGAAGCTGTTTCAACATCATTCCCAGTACAACAGGTGCTACGAAGGCGTGTGAGAAGATTCTGCCTGAACTTGTTGGCAAAATGTCTGGTTTATCAATGAGAGTTCCAGTTGCAAATGTAGCAATCTGTGACCTGACTGTACAGCTTGAGAAACCATTAAGTGACCTGAATGAGTTGGTGAAACTGATTGATGCTACAAAAGAGGAGTATTGTGGAGTAATGGCTTATACTCATGATCAGGTTGTAAGCCAGGATCTCAATGGACTGGACAAATCATCTCTTTTGGATGTGACTGGTTCAATCAGAATCAGTGATACGTTCATTAAGTTGCTTTGTTGGTACGATAATGAGAGTGGATATTCCAGTAGAATCGTAGACCTGGTGAAATACATTTTTAGTAAAAGATGAGTGGAAATTTTGACCATGGAATTTGAAGAGGCGATTAAAGAAATTTCCAGAGTGAATTTGGCTGATGAAAGTGCAAATGGAGAGGCAGAAGAAGACGGATATAGAGACAATGAGATGTCACAGTATAAGACAGGTGTGAAATTACAAGGATTAATAGAGGAAGTGAATAATGAGTTGGAGATGAATTATTCTGAAAATATGAGTGAACTATTTGTACAGTTTAAGACTATTAGGAATATTCTGCTAATTAAGCCTGAAGAATGCATGAATGTATGCTTAAATAAGCTTAATTTACATAAAAGAATGAATTACATGATTTCATGCGAGAATTATGATGGAATAGCAGTAGAATTGAGCAATATCGTATTCAGAGTGCATGGAGCAGATGCATATACGTCAGTAGGTGCCAAGCACATTATAGATGTGGTGAGTATTCAACAGAACGTAGGAAACAATCAGTTGCAAGAAAGTAGAAAAATGAAGAAATATAAACAAAAAGACTACAGTGAAGTAACACATGAGATACCTGAAGAACTCACGGTCTCAGAATACTACTATTTGGTTGCTAGAATGAAACACGTTGCCAAATATGAAGACAATGATGTGATCAGGAAGACTGCCATCAACACAATATGTCTATTCATGTTGAACTACTTAGAATATGACATCAGACCATTCTACATCGAATACGCCCATGAAAACCAAAGAGAATTGGTAGACTCCTTCAACCCATCATCCATCAAGGCCGTTGACTTCTTTAAGGTAGATTTGGTTTATGCAAAGGGAATTGCACTTATGAAAGGATTTGAATGGGAATTTGCCTACGACAAATGCTTCAAGTTCTACAAATTCAGAAATGAGAGAATTAAGTGCCTTACAGCATTGGGTAAAAAGAAGGAGTTGGAACAGGAACTACGTGAATATATGATACATATTTTGAAGCAAGAAAACATCCACATCACAATCAATGACATATTGCTTGATCTCTCAGGTTGTGCATTCACTGGGTTTTCTAAGACGAATGCCATGCGATTATCGGATGTGATTGTGAAGCTGGGTCATCTCTACCAAAATGTGGCATTTTATGATTTGGCATCGAAAATATTCAGGTCGTTTAAGCCACTTCAGGCCAAATGCCTCTTCTACTTCCAAACAGGCCATTTTGATAAATGCGCTAGTGAATGCCTGAAATTGCTCAAAATGAATCCAGAACTCTACGACGTCCAATTCAACTACGGATGCTGTCTGATGGAACTCAACAAATACAACGAAGCAGCCAAAGTATTCAAGAAGTTGAGAGATGAAGACCAAATGAATGTGAATGTCGTAAAGAA
Source organism: Enterospora canceri (assembly GCA_002087915.1). NCBI lineage: Eukaryota > Fungi > Microsporidia > Enterocytozoonidae > Enterospora > Enterospora canceri. The sequence goes on from LWDP01000010.1 coordinate 31,105, forward strand.
CCTGTCTCATTGCTACTACAAGATGAATGACCTGGAGAAAACACTTCTTAACTTAAAGGGTATTTCCAGACACGATATGGGTGCATTGAAGGAATACTTACTGATCAGTCTAAAGAATAACTACATTGATAACGTTAAATGGGCTCTGAAACGCATCAAAATCGATAAGATGATTGAAGAAGCTCTCTTCTACATAATCAGCAACAATATTATTAGTAGAAATGACATACTGGATATTCTGAGGGAGAATCCATATTGTGATATGAATCAGATTAGAATATAAGAAATTTATCAAATTTTACCGTAAATGGAGTTCAATACAAAATTAACAGTCAAAAACATCCAGAAAATCAAGTGCAGTTGGCGTAGTGTCTATTTGATCACATTTAATGAATCACTGCCATTTGTACCAGGAGATTCATTAGCCATATTTGCACAAAACAGTCGCAATAAAATCAAGAAAATTGCCAGTTTATTCAAGTGGACTGTGACTGATGAATTGAATGATGTTGATTTGGATTTATTCCCACGCAGATCACTTCTAAGGGATATCAAAGAACACTGTTCCAACAAATCAGCTCTTAATCAATTACTGAAAGATGTGAGAGTATACAATGAACACGTTATAAAGTACAATTTAGAGGATATAGTAAGATTATTTGATATTGATCAGGTGCCAATAGAGACATTCTTGAAGCACTCTGATCGAATTAAACCCAGAAACTATACACTGATCAATAAATCAGGTGAAAGCATGAAGATATTGGTTGGAATAATATCAAAGAACAATAAATTGGGACACATCAGTGAATTAGTGGAAAACAATGAAATGAATCAGGTTAAAATGAGTGGATTCATCAGAAAGAACAAACTGCTTGAAAAGTTGCAGATGACACATTTTGATAGAGAATTCGTTATGATATGCACAGGAGTAGGAATTGCACCATTTATAGCATTTGATGTCAATTGCACTCTTAATAATCCTACGGTGATATATGGATACAGAAACAATGATGATAATTTGATCAATATCTTTGATATAAACAAGGATACCCTGATAGTTGAATGCAAAAGCAGTGATGGGAAAAGAGTGACTGATTCAATTGATATTTTACGAGACAGAGATGTGAATGTCTTCATTTGTGGGAATATCAAAATGCAACGAGATGTATTCAATCGTATTATGCTTGTGAATAGGAAACTGGTTGATCAAAAACAGGTGTATTTTGATAGTTGGATGTAAATGTGACTATGATTCAATTATTGCTTACCATCATCACTGGGGCTGTCACCTGTTACTGGTTCATCTGATTCGTTGTTTTTGCGCATTTCTTCTGATATTTGTCTCATCCACTCTTCTCTATCCCTCTTAATTCGTTCATCCATTTTCTGTATTTGCTCATCCAAACTTACAGATGTGTTGCTCCTTTCCTCACTATTTGTTTCTGAATGTGATATTTTCTCGTATTTTGTTAATTCAACAGGTTCAATAGTTTTAACAACCACCTTCTTTGTTAATGCGTATGATCCTCTTGCGGAACGCCTTATGAATAGACAGGGTTTTTGACCAGCTTCCTTCTTTTCAGTAGCTTCTTTGTTTCCTTCTGTTGGTGGATTTTGTCTGCATTTCATTTCACCTGATTTCATTTGTTCAGTTGAATCTGAATTGGCCTTGCTGCTACACAGGCTGCTTCTACCAAGCTATTCCAATAAATCATAGGGTTGTTTATTTGTTTATTATCAAAATTGATAAATATTGAATAAATTACCACAATATCAGTTTACTCACTTCCTGTTCTTGTAAATAGTGTATCCTACTCCAATTGCCACTACAATGAAGCTGAGTAGGATGAATCTGCTCCAATGCCTCCTCTTTTTCATTGAGACTGAACCCAATACGCCATTTAGCACCGTAAATTTGACATCCTCACCTGATATTCCTACGCCCGTAATTGGCACATCTGAAACATTCATCTTGTTTATCTCTTCTCCTGCCTCGTAGACGTAGATGTCACCATACACAGTTGATACAACCAGGAAGTCACCACTGATTGATATGTCTGTTATTTTAGGAAGCATCATTTCAATCCCATTTATGCTCAATAAGCTACCTTTCTCAGTGTGGGAATAATAAATGAGATTCCCATGAATTTCAAGAATGTAGTTGATTTTGCCACTAGTTTCAACCATCTCTCCATCATACGTAAATGAACTAATCATGTCCCCGTATTGGACAATATGCATGCTGTTGTCGCTTACGAAGAAGTTAGAAGCATTTGAGAGTGTCTTATGCATCCTACCATTTTTGTCTTTGAATGAAATTGCGTCATTTTTGATACAAATCTCAGCAACCTGACAATTCTTTGATCCGTTTCCTTCTGAATCAAACTCAATTGCCCTGTTCTCCAACACATTTGCGAAGCCGTAAATGTATCCTTTCTTATCCAATGCATACAAATTCGTATCCAACACCACTTTCTTGAGAGTTGCCTTTGTTTTGGTGATTTCTATAAAGACACCGTTAAATTTAACCATGTAGAAGAAGTCTGTCCCTACTGCTGCTATCAGGTATCCATCATCCACATTCGTTCCTTTTGCATTTGTCTTGGCCTGTTCTATAAGCTTCTTATCCAGCTTTTCTCTTGGACTCTCACATTTACTCTTACATGAGGATGTCTTTGCTTTGATGTCATCCAAACATATTTTGCCTATTTCTTGAATTGAAATAGACTTGATAATATCCTGGGTCTTGAAGAAGATACGCTTGTTTGTCTTGCGATCTATGGCTATTATCCCATTATCAATGCCATAATCTTCCTTGCCTCCACCACCTGCAACAAACAGGTATTTTCTTGTGACCTTTAAGTCAAATAGTGGAATGTCAAAGTCCTCCATGAAAGGGGTATAAAATAGACTTAAATATCATATTCCCCAATCATAAGCTTATTATTGGATAAGGTGAATTATTGGCTGATAGATTAGGAATTTGTGGGAAGGCAATTAAGGCAACTTGAATGCGCATATGATAAAAATTTGTGCCCTTATAAAGAATGGATCTCATGACGCTTACAGCAGGATATCGAGTCCCAATAAAAAATCCAGAAAACCAGGCTGAGATTATCAAGTGTGAAATACTACGCATCAATCAGGAACATTCACTCTACTACATTCACTTCTACAACTTAAACAGGAGATACGACAAATGGGTGCATGGATCTGAGTTTATTTTGACAGATGATGACCAAATTGATTTGCCTAAGAAAAAGAAGAAGGGCGATGAGAAGAAGCTGGCCACAGTCATCGATGAAGAGGTCAAAGTTAGGAATTTTAACGACATTGTCTTTGGAAACTACCAAATCAATACGTGGTATTTCTCACCCTATCCAAAAGACGTAATAAAAAACAGAACAGTCTTCATCTGCGAATTCTGCCTGTTCTACTTCTCAACGCAGGAGAAACTGAACCAGCATTGCTCAAAATGCACAATCAGATCACCACCAGGTCTGATGGTTTACCACGATACAGAAAATGATCTAGCATTTTTTGAAATTGATGGATACGTTCAAGTCAATTATTGTAGAAATCTGGCACTGTTAAGCAAACTGTTTCTAGATCACAAGTCGCTGATCTATGACGTAGATGCATTCTTATTCTACATCTTGTGCAAGAAAGACAACCATGGATGTCATATTGTAGGATACTTCTCAAAGGAAAAGGTTTCTGAAATGGGATACAACTTGGCATGCATTCTCACGCTTCCATCTGAACAAAGGAAAGGATACGGTAAGATTCTAATTGATTTCAGCTACATGCTCAGCAAAAAAGATGGACTAATTAGTGGACCTGAAAAGCCACTAAGTGACTTAGGTCTTCTTTCATACAGAGCGTATTGGCTTGAAATGATTCTGGAGAGTTTTAAGAGCAAGAATGAATTGATGATCAAACATTTGAGCAAGGATTCTCATATTGCAGAAGATGACATCATAGGCACCCTTCTTGCCAATAAAATGATCAAATATCATCAGGACAACCTAATTGTCACAATTGATGAAAAATGCAAGGGTAAAATGGAATCAGGCAGAAAGCACAGGGTATACGAAAAATACAATTTAGTAAATAGATATTGATCACTAATGAATATTTCTCATTGTATCTTGTATTGAATAAACCTGAAGAATTCTTGGCCACTTGTGCTATATTCATATCCGTTTCTCAGTATGTATGATCCAACATATTTCAAGTATAAATTGAATTTGTTCCGTCTCTCTTCCATTACTTTGCTGCTCTTGTTCCAGAACTTCTTGGCTGGAAATTCAGGCAAATACATGATTTCTTTCTCTAGGATTCTGTGCAGTTTACGAAACTCCCTATATCTTCTATAGATAAAGAAGCAATCATTTTTGATACTGCTGTTTTCAGCTACCACTACAATCTGGTATTCTGTGTATCTTCTTGTATTAACATACAGTGGAATGGATATTTCCACGAATGCGCCTCTTTTCGTATGCATTCAGTAAACAACCAGATAGTATTTATTTGTTTAGACTGCTAAAACAGATTCACGTAACTCTTCTACTATCTCACTTTCAACATCATACGGATCAATCTCATCAGTTTCATTCAGTTCATACTCTTCTATGAAATTATTGCTCTGATATCTAACATATTCATTCGTATATTTCTGATCAATATCAGGTTTCCTAGTTATGAATCTGTTGTACAGGTAATCAAAATAGTGTGTTGGATTTATTTTGTTGATTTTGTAGGTTGAATTTAGTCGTAGAATACCTGTTTCGTAGATTAATATTGTAACAAATACAATTATAATGAACATGCTGTATCTGATTAGACAACTTCTTCGATAACTGATTGTAGTTTTTGACATTTTAATGGGTATTAAAAATGAGTATTTTGGCCCACCCAACCAACTATTGGACTATTTTACATTTTCAGCCTAAGAGACCTGAATAATTTTCGTACTCAAATTCACCCTCAAAAATGGAAGACAGAGAAAAAATAATCAAGTTCAAGAACATCAACATCGTCGACTACCTGAACAAGACCCACAAAACAGCAGACAACTTTCTGATTGAAACACAGAAGCACAATTTGAAGAAATACATGAAGGAACTGAATACTGAACTATATAAGACATTTGTGAATAACTCAGACGACCTCCTTGACATTCTGAATGCATACGACTTCTGTTTCGATCTGTTGAGTGACTTCAGTGCTCCACGAATAAACCACGATGACGGCACAAACACTGAAATAACACAGCTAAATTGTAAGGAATTTGAAAAGAAAACGGCTAGATTTGAGGATGATCTAACAGCATTTAAGACAGAAAATAGGTATCTGGTTACCACTGAGTATTTTAATGAGAAGAAATATTACGTAATACTGACAAATGACCTGATGTTCATAGGACAGAAGATTCAGGGTGAAGATAAAAAGTATAGGCTGAAAAATGTATTCAATAGGAACATTGTGGAGATGAAGATGTTTGATAACTACATTGGAGTGACTGTAGATGGAATCAAATATACTTTCACTGGTGAAACAGATGCATTGACCGACTTCTACGACCTATTTACTGATACTACATACTTTATGCAAAAAGAGGGTGATGAAATCAACAAAGATCTTGTAAAATACTTCATAATCACTGAACAGTTTGAGAAGCTGGCTGAATACTCTGAAAAGTATCCGCATGTTGAAATCAACACCGAATCCATTGAGCCACGCAACGAAGAGGAGCTCAAACAGCTGCTTCGAATTTCACGAAACAAGAATAAGATGTTTTCTGCATTTGTAAACAGGTCATTTGAAAGTGGCCTATCCAAAATCAACAAAATTCAGGTGCTTGAGAAACTCATCGAAGAAATCTTTGAGTTCTTCTACATGTTCCTGGATGACCTCCGTCTCCTCCACAGCAACCTTGATATGGAAAACTGGACCATGAATCTACTCATTGAATCATTCATCAAGAAGATATTCAACACAATTGAAAAGAGGATCTTCAACAAGTTCCTGGAGCTAAAAATCACCAATGAAAACCTGAAATTGATCCAGTCCAAGCTTGTTTTCAAGGAGTACAATTACGTATACATGTTTGATCAACTATTAAGAAGGAAAGAGGGATTCAGTAAGAAGTGTCTGGAGATGACTAAGAATGAGATCAATGTATTGCTTGACTCATTTATGAGTAACAGTTGATAGAATAGAGCAGATAATTAATATTGTGGTTAGTTAAGATAAATAAGTTGGTTACCACGATTCTAGTTAATTCTGTGACCTTCTCTTAAGATTCCTGTTATGTTCGTAGTATTCTACGTCACTCTTAGTCATCACACCCTCATCAATCCACTTCTTTACCCTCGCCTCAATTTTGCCTATTTTTATTGGACTGTTCTTAACCAAATTCCCCAGCATCATCCCAAATGCCTTTGCTTGCTTCCTTCCCTTAATTTCATCTCGTAGCACAAAACTGAAATCAACTGTCTCATTCCTTGATATCAAGTACTTCACAATATCATAGAATATGAAACGTGGCTCAATCTTAGCCAAATTGGTCTCAAATCTACGCCAATGTTCCGTCTTATACTCCTTGTCCATGGTCATCCTCAATAACTCACTGATCACATAGTCACTTTCACCTGATTCCTCTACAATTTTCTTGATTCCATCAATATTGATGTTCGTGTACGTTTTATAGGCCAAATCCCTGAAATTACTTTCAATAAATCGCACTATCTCATCCAAGTGTGACATTTGTAAGTTGTTTTTCTCAATAAATTCACGTGCTACCTCATAAATGTTGTCTTTCTTATTGAAACTCAACGTGTAATTCTTCCCATCCAATTCCACATTGAAAGAGTGATCATATTTTCCCTCTGCTTGTCCTATCAGAATCCACTCTCCTGTCTTACTCTGCTCATAGACTGATCCAGAATGCACCTTGTACGTCTTTCCATCTGTGGTGAATACCTGATCCTTAATTGGCTCCGATTTACTCTTTTTATCGCCATTGATCTCATTATCATTCTTTTTTGATTTCTCAATCACAGGCACCTCTCCAGTCAAGCAAGACTCAATCAAATGGACACATCCATCACTGCCACCAGCATAGACAATACCATCACACTCTCTGATGCTCCAAACACTCTTACAGTCCAATTGGATCTTCTGCCTAACCTGTAGATTTCTGTTTAAAACGTACACAATTCCATTTTCACCCCCAATAAATAGGGCATCTTTGTGGTGTACCATTGTGTAACACAGTCCCTGGAGAGAACGAATATTCAGCAGTAGCCCATTCATTTTGAATTTGAACACGTTTCCGTCATTATCCAATGAGTAGATGCAATCAGATCCAATATCTGGGTCATATTCAGCCAGAATGGATCGTACTGGATAGTTATGGTAATCCAGTGACTTGAATGTGGCACCCTGCTTCTCCTCAAACCAGCTGAATACCCTGATCACGCCATCAGCACAGCCTGTCAGTATCTTACGGTGGTCTTCTTCTTCCTTCTTCTCCAGAATCCGTACAGTCCAAACTGATTCAGGATGCATAAATAGACTTATATAAACATTTGTGCTTGAAATGTACAGAATGGCATTGTTATCCCATCCACCTGAACAGAGGTATCCATCTCTATGGTCCATTGCACAGACATTCTTAGTATGCGCGTAGATGAAGAATGACTTGAATTCATCGTTCTCTTTTACGACTGCCCTGACTTCTCCATTTTGTAGTCCAACGAAAACAACTTTTTGGGGGGTGGAACAGACTGAATTTACGTGAGCTGGAACAGGAACACTTTGGAGATGATCATCGTCAACTGGTCCATCTGAGATCCAAATCGTGTTGGTTCTGCCTCCAAATACACTGCAATCAGCACTAATGGCCTTCAGGTCGCCATTCATAATTTTCGTCTTCTTCTTTAACCTATGCATCATTTTGGGGTAAAATGCATAAATTAATGCATATTCATTTACTAATCGACCATTCCATGTTTTCGCTGAGCTTCTTCTGTGAAATGGTAGTCGAAGAAGAACTCCTCTCCCTTGTAGATGTCTCTCTTGGCGTAGAATACGATCTTAGTCACGCCTCTGAGTGTCTTCACGGTCGTCCTCAAATTTGCATCATCACTACTGTGATTTATGTATCTGCTCTTGTTTCCCAAAATGAATGCATCAATCGACCACATCACGTCTGTTCCCCTGTTGGCCATGTTGAACAAATAGCTCAGGTTGTTCATCTCGTAGAAGTTTCCTCTTCTTTCTGCCTCCTTGTCACTTACTATTTCACCTGTATGTTCCATCACAAACTCATTCTTTTTTATGACATCTTCTTCACAAAATAGTCCAAATCCATGAATGGCTGAGCTATGAACCACACTTTGCTTGTGTTCAGTCGTATACGAGTTGCCACAGGCCTCAGTTCCAGAGCAGCAGCTGCAAATGGCTGGGTCACAGAATCTCTGGTTTACGGTGCATATGCAGTCTTCTCTGCATCCGCCTACGCAGTTGCAGTACTTCATGTTCTTGCAACAGGTGCAGAAGCAGCTCATCTCGCACAGAATGTCGTTTCTGGCGCAGCTGCAGTTTTTCTTCGTGCATGAACCAGCGTGTTTGCAAGGCGTAAAGAACTCCATGAACACGATTTCCTTGTACATTTTCTCATATGTTTTTATAGGCAGCTTCTTCGCCTTAATTTCATTACAGTTGATTGTAAATGGCACTAGAAGCTCAATCAGCCTCTTTGTCACACACGGCTTCAGACTCAGACACAGCAGGTGCCTGAAGACTCTGCTTCCTGAATATTCTTCAAACAGCTCAGAGACGCCCTTTGTCTCCTTCTGTCCTTCTTTGCTGTCTGCAAAGCAGATGCATCCTTCGTCCTCGTCTGGATTGAGAATGGCTCCCGTCTGAATGTGGTGGATTCCACAGTTGAAGAGGAGACACGTGTTGCAGAAGAGCCGCTTCATGTTCGATTCGTCTATTTTTGGTTTATGCAACTTCAGAAATCTATAGGCATCGTCTGATCCACCACATTCCTCTATAAATGCCCTATTTGCAACATCCTTCATGGAAAGAGGCTGCTCTCCAATCACAGTCCCATCGTACCAACTTATGTTTGTAGGCTTATTCGTTCTTATATATGGCATGAATCGCAGTATTGGATCATCCTTCGTAAACAGGTTTGTTTTAGTCGTAGTCAGGTAGTTAGTTCGAGGGTCTGGCTGAATATACGGCAAAATGGCCCTTATTCCTGGTATTTCATATTTCATCTTCTTCGTATCGCTCCGCTCTATGTTCGTCTCGTTGTCTCGGAGTATTCTTGCTACTGTTCTCGCGTATTCCAACTCCAATTTGGTGTATGCTGTTCTCAGCTCACTCGTTGGATCCATTAGCTCAAAGTTGACGGTAAAATATTGCAGTATTTTTGTATGAGATGGTTTGTGTCACATAATATTGTTCAGGCTTTGATTAACTAGCACTATCTCAAATTATTACGTATTCTACCAGAATATATTCTGTTAATTGGTGTAACTTCAATTACTTATTCCCTAGTCCAACTTCTACCATATTTAAATGCCTCAGAAAAACACAGCCAGATTCTACTCAGAAACCAATGGATTGGTCAAGGCAATCGACTTCCTGTTGATCAAACGAGGTCTATTTGAATATTTGATCAATCATTCTACAGAAGGTGGCACAACAGTAGCATACGGATTGATCAATATGCTGAGTCTCTTTTCACTCTCCAGAATACACTTTGAACTGCTCTATTTCAGTGGATTTGCATTGCACATGCCACAGCCAACTCTCATGCTACTGATCAAGGTGTATTTGATCAATTTCGCCATTTTCACAACTGCGATTCTCATTCACAACAGAAACAGTGGGAAAATCAGTCTGAATCTGTCAAGAATCATCCACGCATACGCCCTTGCCCATTGCTACGGTAGCTTCTACCTCCTATTCGTGATCTGGGAATACACTACGCTCTTCTACTTCTTTGCCTTGGACTTTCTGGTGAGCTGCTCTCTGCTTCTGGCTGCTGAAATTCTCACTGGAACCAAATCACTCGCATATTTGTTGATTCTGATGATGTCATTAGTGAAATATGCATTTCTAGTCAGAAAATATACGAGAGTGTAAATTACCTGAATGAATCCAATCACCCTGATCTATCCTAATAAATTACCTAAATGAATTCAAATCAAACAGCTTCGTCTGAATGGCCGAACCATCAGTAATGAATATTCTATCACCAACATAAACGAAATCCTGGCACCTTCCTGAATTCAGGCTGATTCTGAGAGGCTGATTATCTTCGCCTGTTTTTCTCAGATCAAAGAGATACATCTCCCCATTTGTTCCAACTGCCATCAGAAATGTTCCAACCACCTTAAACGACCTACAAAACTCGTAGAGGCTGATTCTACCAAGAAGCAGTGCTGTTTTATCCCTAAAGAAGTCGGTTGAAACATTGCTGAATAAGTCGCCTGTGTTTTCGTACTGGTTCAGGACATCGTGGCTTGGTGTCACTGCCACTGAATCATTTCCAAGAGAAATAATCAGGTCACCGTAGTAACGTACGTCTTGAACGTGTGTCTTATGGATCTCGTGGTATTCGTATTTTGGTTTATTGATGAATTCATCACCAGTCAGCTCCCATTCGCGAATTGTGCAATCAGTTCCAACTGATGTGATTTTGTGGTGATGCCTGTGGATGTCAATGGCTAGCACTACGTCACGGTGGCACAGTATTCCACCCATTGTGGTCGTACACTCCCCTGTTACTACGTCCCATACACGTATTGAGCTGTCGTAGCTTCCTGTGATCACTTTATTTCCTACTGTTTTTATGCACGTTATTGCCCCAGTGTGTCCCCTAAGAATTTGAACAATTCGCCCTGTTTTTAGGTTCAGAATTTTGACTAAACCTGATTCGCCAGCAACTGCCAGATGGATACAGCTGCTGTTTCTATCATTTTCAGTCTTCTCAGACTTATTATCACCATTAATACTGCGCCAGGATGGATGCAGCTCCAGAAAGGCAGCACATAGAAACTTCTCCTCTGTGTCTGAATCCAGGTATCTTGAGAGCTGAATGAGACTGCTGTTCAGTATCACAATGGACCTGTGTCCTACTGCTGCCATCAGATCGTACTGGTCGTGGCTAAGGAGTTTGACCAAATTCACATTTTTCAAATTCAGCACGGCCATGGGATATTTTTGTAACCACCCCATGATTTACTTCGAATACTTCAAGTCACAGATTGAGAGACAAATAGTGGTCCATCTCAAGAACAGGATGGTATTCAGGGGAATCCTGAGGAACGTAGATCCATTCCTGAACATCAAGTTGGACAGTGTCCAAATTGAATCAGATAATGAGTTCATTAGCATAAAGAATGGGATAAAGAACATAAAAATGTGTTCAATCCGTGGCTCTGCAATCAAATGCATTGAAATGGATCGAATTGGAATAGAAGAGAGACTCACTGAGGCATCCAGACTCAGATACAACATCGACAGGTAGTGTTTATTTTCTGTTTCATTTCTGCTTTTATTCTGGCTCATTCCAGTACCATGCTTCGTTCTGAAGAGATGTGTTCTATTGCACTCTATCTGAATGGAAATGGAATCAGATCAACGATGGATGACCTAGGCAGAATGGACATCATCCAGATCAAGAAGAATCCAGTTAAAAAGAGCCAGACTGAAAATGTCAGCCTGAAGAATGCTGAGAGAGTTGAGCAGCAACTCGCCTACCTCAAAATAGGCGCATTCAACGAGAAGGCGGCTGAGATGTCATTTGATCAGGCAGCAGCTGAAATCACAAAGAGCTACAAGAAAATGGTTGATCTGAGACACAACGAGAAGGATCTGAGAGCAAAGAAGGCTCATTTGGAAGAAGAGTATTTGATGGCAAAAGAGGCGTATCATTTTGTAGAGGACGTGAACAGGGGAAAGAGCATCAGGTTTGTGACATGCATTGTGGAGAGAGACAAGAAGTTTCTGATCAAAAAGGTGCTTAGAACGACGATGAAGAGGAATTGCTACGTGAAAATGGTTGATGTTGAATCAAAATACGGTACAATTCCATTGAGTGTCTTCATTGTCTATGTTTACGGGGATGATCCAGAAAGAAGAGCCAAGGAAGTTATTAGAACGATGGGTGGACGCATTCTGGAGACTGAGAAGGAGACAAGGACGCTTCATGGGATACTGGAAACCAAAAGAGCACTGAGGGAGATTGGAAGAAGTCACCGTGAAATGAAGAAGGAAATAGCGGTAAATGAGGGCTGTTTGAGGGAGAAATACAAAGGGTGGCTTCAGACTGTGAGCAAAGAAAGACGCATTTGCGAGGCCATAAACAGCCTGGAATCGAGCAAGGCTGTTTCATTTGAATCGGTTGATGACGTACGAGATGTCTACTACACTGGAGAGGCGTGGATTCGTGCAGCAGATCTTGGTCGCCTGAAAGCGGCCACCAGTCGCAGAACAAGGGGCTTCTACTGCGAGGAGATCAAAACAAGGGCGGATGAGACAGTTCCAACGCATTTCAGGCTGAATGAGTTCACCCGTGGATTCCAAAACATCACCAACGTATTTGGAATACCAAAATATCAGGAAATCAACCCAGCCATCTTCATGGTGTTCACATTCCCATTCATGTTCGGTGCCATGTTTGGAGACGTCTGTCATGGACTGATTCTCCTCTTCATCTCCTCGTACATGATCAGAAATTTCAATGCCTACGATCACAATTGTGGGGTATTTCAGATTCTGCTTGAAGGCCGCTACATCGTCCTCTGCTGCTCATTGGCCACAATTTGGTTTGGCCTCCTCTACGGTGACTTTGCTGGAACCAGCATCGCCCTCTTCAGGTCGCAATTTGAGACTGGTCGAACGTATCCATTTGGAATTGATCCAATTTGGCACCACGCTGAAAACTCAATGACATTCACTAACTCCCTCAAAATGAAAATGAGTCTCATTATTGGATTCATTCACATGTCAACTGGATCAGTGATATCACTGCTGAATGCAAGACACTTTCAGGACACCCTGACATTCTACGCAGTGGCTCTCCCCCAATTCATCGCATTTGGCCTCTTTCTTGGCTATTTGGTCTTCCTCTGCCTCTACAAGTGGCTTGTTACGGTTGATCACCCCTCTTTGGTTGAAGTACTGATTGGAATGTACACTGATCCATTCAATAATACAAATCAGATGTACAGTGGACAGCTCTACGTCCAACTGTTCATTCTGGCTGTCATTCTCCTCTGTGTCCCATGGATGTTCTTCTCTAAGCCACTCTTCTCAATTCTACGTCACCGTGTTAAGGGTGATCAAATACTTGATTTATGGATCAATAGTGGAATACACACAATTGAGTTTGGATTGGGTCTCATCAGCAACACATCAAGCTACCTGCGTCTATGGGCAGTATCACTCGCCCATGTTCAACTAACAGGAGTACTCCACCAGTTTACAATTGGAGCAGGTGGAATATTCTACAAGGTGGCAATTGCACCAGTCTACGCATTGGCCACTCTTCTGCTTCTGATTGGACTTGAGGGGCTTTCAAGCTGTCTCCACGCTCTCAGGCTGAATTGGATTGAATTCTTCAGCAAATTCTACACCGGTGGTGGTGAAAAATTTGATCCACTGGGATTCGAACTCACCTACGATGAGATCCACGATGAGTAAATGATTCCAATAGGCAGACTGATTCCTACTTCACAACCAACTCAAGCAGCTCTCTGAACAGCACTGTCTTCTCCATTTCAGCCCTGTTTCCAACCAGAATCAGTCTGCTTCTAGCACGAGTCAGGGCAACATTCAGGCGTCTGGGACAGAGCTGACAGGCATTCATCAGAATTGGATCAAAAATGATCACAATTCTATCACTCTCTGATCCCTGGAATCTGTCAATGGTGTAGACTGGAATGCGCCTATTCTTCAGAATGCGACTGATTTGGTCTACGATGCAATTGAAGTAGCATAGGACAGTGGTATCACCGTCATCGAGACCAAGCAGTGTCTCCTCAATGCTTCTTGTGGCCGTGTCTATGAATTTGACACTGCTGTTGTGGTTGCACCCTGCTACCATTCTATTCTGGTAGAATAATTGATTGCTTATTTTCATTATTTCCTCTCCCATTCTGTATTGAGTTCGTAACTCATCTGATCCATATTGGTAGTGGAGATGTTCAAAGAGACTCAGGCGGTTTCCTTTGATTGGGCTGATTTGGAGGTGATCTCCAACAATCACAAATCGATCAGAGCGTGATATTGGTATCAAATTGAGTAGTAGACTGATTTGAGATCCCTCATCCGTGATACAGAAGTCAAATCGCCTATTAACGAAGACTGCGTCTCCAAGAGAGTAGCAGGTGCCAGCTATGACCTCAAATGAGTCGAAATGTGCTCTGATTCCAGCAACAGTCATCTTATCAAGGGCAGAGGAGCCATTGGCCTTGAACCAGCGAACGTCATTCAACTTTCCAAGCAGGTTGTTGATTGCCAGATGTGTGTAGCAGACAAGAAGCACCTTCTTGTTGTAGAAGACGAGTATTTTGATCAGTAGAGCAATCAGAGTGGATTTGCCAGTCCCAGGCATCCCGTGTATCAGTGAGAAATCAGTACAGTTCAATGCATTGATTAATGCATGTTGTTGATACTTGTTGAGACGAAAGAATTCCGCCTTGAACATGTCTGGGATTGGAATTGTCGTCGATTTGGCTGTTTTGGGCGGAATAGTCATCGTTTGATTCACTGCTTTGAGTGTGAATTCACTTGTGCAAATTGGATTCATTTGTGGTGTCTGAGAAAGCACCGTGTTTTGAATTCGCCTTCTTTTATTTTCTTCATCAAATAATTCGTCTTCTTCCTGGCCAGGCATTCTGAATCTGTTGGCACATTCCTGCTGTTTTGTACCAAAATAGCTGAAGTATGCAATATTCAGCAACGAGTACTTGCAGAACCTGTAGAATAAGTCGTCTACTTCATATGTGAAGTAGTATGCATCACTAAAGTCAATCTTAGTTTGTACGTCACAAACCAATTCGTTCTCATTGAATAAGCTTACACTGCCCTTGCAAATGAATTTGAGTCTTTTTGTGTAGAATGCAATTGGATCCTTCTTTTTCAGGCTGTTTTTGATTCCATCACTGCACTTGAATGATATGGTGGAATTGAGTGCCTTCTTTTCGCTTATTTTGATCAGATTCAGGTTACTGCTCTCTTTTTCCAATTCTTCAAGTGTCATTCTGAGCCAGTGGCTCTTATCCAGCCTCATTATGCTATTGTACAGTGCGCATGTCTCTGTTTCATTACAGGTGCATGCTATGATTCCCTTGGTTGTGGCAACTCTGTTTCTTCTGATTACCAATTCCCTTACTTCAGCATGAATGAGCTGTATAACTGGTGTTTGATAGAGTTGAGTGTAGAAGATCATTGGAATTCTGGTTGTTTTGAGTGGATGCTTCTCTTTCTGTTCTTTATTCTCTTCATGAGCAAGCATCAGTGTATAGAATATCACTTGTGCCCTATGGGATACGTGAGTGTATTTTCCAGTCTTCAATTCTACCACATATTTGCTATTGAAGAAGTCGATATTGCCTCTGAGCCCAAACAGGTTAGAAAAGAGCCAATGTTCAATCTTATCACATGATCCAATCTTGTTCACAAATCCAATTGAATTCTGAATCTGCTTCATGGCCTCGTTCTTCAACTGTGTCTCTGTGATGTTGCATCTGTAGAGACGTATCGCATTCTCCCTACAAAAAGAATTTAGAACTTCATTGATGAACTTGGTATCTACTCGTTTCTCAACCAACATTCTTTGAATGGCCTCGTGTATTGATAATCCAATCACTATCATGCTATGTTGGTATTCAAATTCAAATTCGTGTACTTTCACTTTGGTTTTTGGTCTGTTTATGCACTCAAATGAACTAATGAAATTGGAGATCGTAAGGACGTCATCCTCAACAAATAGCAGGTTCTGGTTGTTATCCACTCTATAAAGAGGCTGTTTATGGCTGCAACAGCCACAATGAAGAATAGTCACCTTCATTCCAATTTCATAGTCAATAATGTTCCAGTTACCTGATACGTGCACTTTTGAGCCATCTCCTTCAAGCACCACATCATTTGCTACTCTTCTGATCCTTGAAATAACAAATGAACCCCTAGATATGTTTGAATTGGCCAGTTTGTTATTTGAGTTGAGTTCATGTTCTAATTTGGCTGGGTCAATTTGGGATGTGAACAAGTTGCAGCCTTCCATCGATGAAAAGTATAATGCACTCGGTTCTGACGCATTGAAATTATCAATTACACTGTCAAACGTGTCTTTGTCTTCTTCTTTGCTCTCAAAACATGATGAATTGAGCTCAACTCCTTCAAAATCGTCTAGAATCGTAATATCTGAGATTTCATCTAATGAGTTCACTGTCTGATGTCTTTTTGAGGTGTTGTGCATGTTTTCGTCCGTAACTATATCACATTCGCTGAATTCTGTCTCCTCCCATACAATTTTGGGTTTATCTACCATTTTGGGGCAGTATTTGCAAAAATTGACCGCGACCGGGATCGAACCGATGACCATTTGGTTTGGAATCAAATGCGCTACCACTGCGCCACACGGCCTAATTATTTCCAAAACCGCCTATACAACGCGGGAATTGTTTATTTTGATGGTGAAAACAAATTTGAAGGTGATTTTCAGAAAACAAAACTTTCTGAAACTTGTGCCGTGTTATGCACCCTAAAATGACAACAGAAAAAATCAGCGAAAATGAGGATATAGAGGAGTGTATAATAGAACAGGTAGAACAGGATATCAAAAAGGCAGAGAATATTGTAACTGGCTGCTGTGAACAAGTCTTCGATGAAGAAAAGGTAGAGAATGAGAGAATAAAGGGCATTGATTTTGAAGATGAGAATAAAAAGCAGCAAGAAGTCTGTGAAGCAAAGAAGAAGACAACAAATCTGATTGCAAAAATCATGAAGTTATCAGGATGCAACAAGGAGATTGCAGAAAAAAGTATCAAGGAATCTAAGAATAACACAAATAATGCAATTGATATTGCAAAAAGGCATTATAGGGAGACACTTCCAACCATCTTCCACTACAAAAATGGTCTAGAAGTCAAATACGGTGGAAAAGAGTCATTTTACGATTTCAAGACTGATTTAGGTAAGAGGCTGGTTGAGATGATTGGGCGTGGTGAGTTTGATCGGAAGCTGCTTGGAATGACGGCTGACTTCGTGGATGTGATCTACGTTGATTTGAAGAAGGAAAAGAAACTTCAGTTTAAGACGTACGATAATAGGCCAATGAATCAAAGGAAGGATAACAGTGATATAAAACTCATAAAACAGTATGAAAATGTGCTACCAAATACCTTGCAATTTGACGAATTGTACGACACACAGTTCAAACTGTGCTATAAGAAGAGCACTGCTATTTGTAAGTTGGCTTCTGATACAAAATTGAGACGAGTTTACAACCATTTGCGTGAATTCTTCAAGAAGGACGTTCTGCTGGTTGTGAATGGTGAAGAAGTGGGCGAGTTACAGACTGGAGAGGAGATTAACAAGAAGTTTGTTGTGTTATACGTTAAACAATAAACAATATTGTGTTTTTCTTTATTTTTCAGGTGTTTCTGGCATTAGGCATTCTTCCTTGCTGAGCAAATTGATGGTGTTGTATTCTGTGTCTATGGCATTCAAATTATCCAAAACACCACCGTATTCATCACACATCTTCTCCCAGTTCAATTTGTAGTATTTTGCTACTCCAAAAAGAACTACATCTTGTATACTACTGTAATTGGTGCAAAGTGCCTTATCAATCATTTTCTCAACCGTCTCAAAATCACCCGTCTTGATTTCTATCAGGTTACTCTCACTAAGTCGCACCATCAGGCCATACGCCTTCACATATACGTTCTCGAAGACAAAATTGTAATCTAGTTTCCCAGCCAACAATACCTCCTTCTCAAACAGTTCCTTCCTGTTCATTTTTGAGACAAAGAAGATCTCAAGCTTGTCTAACATGCTATCCTGAATTTCTTCTATTTTTATGCCAAGAAAGAGAGCCAAATAGACCATGTGCACTTCGTCTAGTGCGATCTCCTTCTGTATAAATCTATGTAATTGCATTACTGTGCTTTTTACGTTAAGTGGGAATCTATATGCCCTACAAAATGCGATGATCAATGATTCGCTTTGAAATTTCTTCATTTTAGGACCTAAAATATTCGATTTTAAGGAGTAAATTTGTAAAAGAAGAAAAGGAGAGATATGTTTGGAATTGGAGAGAAAAAGAAGAACCAAACTAAGGAAGAGAAGGCAGAAGAAGCAAAACAGGCTAGGCTAGAGCAGCAGAGAAAGAGAGAGGAGGAAGAAAGAAGGAAAGAAGCTGAAAAAATAGCAAGGCAAAAAGAGAAAGAAGCTGAACGTGAGCGAATCAGGAAGGAAGAGGAGAGAAAGAAGGAGGAGCAAAAGGCAGAGGAGCAGAAACGAAGAGATGCAGAAGCAGCTGAGATGGAACAAGCATTCAGAAACCTTGAAGCCAAATTGGATCAGCTTTCAAGGACCCTGAAAAATATTACTGAAATTCAAAAGAAAATTAAGACAAAATCAAAGACTGAAATTGAAGTAGATGGAGAGGTGTATAGGATATCAGAAGAGAATAGAAAGAGGCTGGTTAAGAAATTGAAGAGGGAGACAACAATAGACATGCTGTTTGAACAACTCAAGAAGTACAATGGAAAAGAATTTAACTTGTTAGTTTCTTGTGGTGAAATTGCAACTTATTTTGAGAGCCGCAAGTTCAGAAGTCTTGATTCAACCAAATGGAGACTGTTTTATCCAATTGTATATGATGATTTGAACAAAATGAACGAGTACAAAAGGATTTGGTCCAATTTGTATTGTACCAGAGCAAAAAGAGTCCTATTTGAAGATGGGAAGTACAAGTTTCTTAGGAGTTTGGAAGTCATAGATAAGGCAATTATTGGAAGTGATATTGAAATAGCAAATGATAGCCATCTGGTGATCGTAAAAGGAAGTACCATAACACTTACGACGGCATTCTTTAGGAAATACGTCAAAGAAACTACGGTTATTCCAGTAGAAGGAAAGAACGTTTGTTCAATAAGTGGATCAACACAACTTCAGGTTAAAACAAAGTTGGATCCAACATTTTGGCAGACAATTACAGCCAAATTGTCAATGGGATAAGTTAGTTAGCAACTTTATTCACTTGAGGAGTTTTCTCATTGTTTCGTCCATCTTGCTCTTCTTCATGACCTTGCTCACAGCCAACTCGAAGTCCTCTTGGGTTACGTGAACCCTGTTCTCTCTCAACGCGTACATTCCTGCTTCAGTGCAAACTGCTTTTGCTTCTGCACCAGAGGCCCCAACAAGTTTCTCTGCCAAAGTGCTCAAATCAAGTCCCTTACTCAAATTCATTTTTCTGCTATGAATTTTGAGTATCTCAACACGTGCTTCTGCCTTTGGATTTGGAAACTCAATCTTTTTATCAATTCGTCCTGTTCTAAGTAATGCTGGATCAAGAATATCAATTCTGTTTGTAGCCATGATCACCTTAATATTTTTCTCTGATTCAAATCCATCCAACTGATTCAATAGCTCCATCATCGTACGTTGAACTTCGCTATCACTTCCTTTTGATCCATCTGTTCTTGCTGATCCGATTGAATCAATTTCATCAATGAAGATGATAGATGGAGCATGCTCGCGTGCCATCACGAATAGTTCTCTTACTAGTCTGCTTCCTTCTCCAATGTATTTCTGAACTAGTTCTGAGCCAGAAACACGAATGAATTTGCATTTAGTGTGGTGTGCAACTGCCCTAGCCAAAAGGGTCTTTCCTGTTCCAGGTGGACCATAAAGCAAAACACCCTTAGGCTGTGAAATACCAAGATTTTCAAAGAGTTCTGGGTGCTTAATTGGTAACTCAACAGTCTCCCTAATCTCTTTGATCTGTTCATCCAATCCCCCAATCATTGAATACGTTGAGTCTGGAACCTTCTCAACCATCATAAGCGAAACAAGTGGATCCACTTTTGTAGGTAGAATTCGGTGAATGCTGAAATTGTCTGCTCTCAAGGCAACACGTGTATTTGGTTTTAGTGCATTGTAGTCCACATGTGACTCAACCTTAACTACGTATTTTCCATCTGGGTGCATTTTAATCATACACTTCTTCTCTCCCATTTTGTTGCAGACTACGCCTACATTTGAACTATTTTCACTTATTACGATTATCTCTTCCCTAATTTCTCTAACTTGCTTTGTGAGGGCATCTCTCTGTTGTTCAAGCTTCTTGATGCGCTCTTCTGTAGCTGATACCTGTATTCTAGCCAATGCACCTTTGTTTCTGTAGAACGTATCAAAGAGTGTTTTCTTAAGTTCCATTGGGGTTTAGAAGAAAACAAATCTACGCCCATGAAGTTTTTCAATCCAAGTGACATTTTTGATAACATCATCCAAACGGTGCAACAGATGCCAGTAGAGGCATTCTACTTCAGAAGACAGATCAGAAGAGTAGATAATTATACAGAAAAGTATAGGAAGAAGCTTAAGAAGGCAGTAAAGAGGTTGCCAAATAAAAATGAGGAAAAAATAAATAGAATAGAAAGGAAATTGACACAGGCATTTTCAAAGAAGAGGGAATTAATAGAGAGATTTAGAGAAGCAATAAAAAGTCACATGGTATTCTTTAGGAAACTAAATGAGCTGACGAACAATACGATAAACGTAGGAGAAATGGCTTTGAAGGTGAATTGTGCAAATGTGGTGAAAGTGAGTAGTCAAACTGATGATGATGGAATTTATTGTTCGTGTAAATCAAAAGCACAAGGAAATATGATAATGTGTGCGAATCCATATTGTGAAATACGTTGGTATCATTTTAAATGTGTAGGAATTCTAAAAGCATCTAAAACACAATGGAAATGTTCAAGATGTGTTGCAGAATCAGGTTAAAACAATAAAATATATAGAAAGCAACCATTCTTTACACCACAATAAGGATCAAAAATAAATTTTTATTAGTAAACATCATATAGTAATATATTATTCTACAATTACAATTATATGTTCATATTCTACTTATATTTATAGATATACCTAATTCATATCATATAATATTACATTAATAATATCTTATATTTTTATTCATTTCATGCTATCGTAAATTTCCATTTTTTAACTATTATTTGAGGGGGTAATCCTTGTTATTATAACGGCATAGTAAGCCAGAAAAAGACATTAGGGTATTGTGTATATAGCTTTGTAATAAGTATTTTTAGGAATATTTAGTTAAAATATGAGTTCTTCTAAGAACAAGTATAAAAGCAATAGTATGGGATAAAATAAGAAATTATTATAAAAATCATTAGGTTGACTCTGCCTAACGTAGATGCTAGTCTTTAAGATTAAGCCATGCATGCTAAGTGAACCTGTACGGGGGAACGGCGAACGGCTCAGTAANTAAATTTCCATTTTTTAACTATTATTTGAGGGGGTAATCCTTGTTATTATAACGGCATAGTAAGCCAGAAAAAGACATTAGGGTATTGTGTATATAGCTTTGTAATAAGTATTTTTAGGAATATTTAGTTAAAATATGAGTTCTTCTAAGAACAAGTATAAAAGCAATAGTATGGGATAAAATAAGAAATTATTATAAAAATCATTAGGTTGACTCTGCCTAACGTAGATGCTAGTCTTTAAGATTAAGCCATGCATGCTAAGTGAACCTGTACGGGGGAACGGCGAACGGCTCAGTAATGTTGCGGTGATTTGCTCTATATGATAAGAATAACCACGGTAACCTGTGGCTAAAAGTGTAGAATAAGGCGCAATCCTATCAGTTTGTTGGTAGTGTAAAGGACTACCAAGACTACGACGGGTGACGGGAAATCAGGGTTTGATTCCGGAGAGGGAGCCTGAGAGATGGCTCCCACGTCCAAGGACGGCAGCAGGCGCGAAACTTATCCACTCTTCTGAGAGGAGATAGTTATGAGACGTGATTTAAGGGTTGAGTGTAAAGAACTCGACGTGAAGCAATTGGAGGGCAAGTTTTGGTGCCAGCAGCCGCGGTAATACCAACTCCAAGAGTGTCTATGGTGGGTGCTGCAGTTAAAGGGTCCGTAGTCGTAGATGCAATTAAAGGGTGGTGCTCAAGACCATTAAGTTTGTTGTTTTTAGCGGAACGGATAGGGAGCGTGGTATAGGCGGGCCAAGAATGAAATCTCAAGACCCCGCCTGGACCAACTGAGGCGAAAGCGACGCTCTTAGACGTATCTAAGGATCAAGGACGAAGGCTAGATTATCGAAAGTGATTAGACACCGCTGTAGTTCTAGCAGTAAACGATGCCGACAGCTCCTGCTGCGAAAGTGGTGGGAGCAAGAGAAATCATAGTTTTCGGGCTCTGGGGATAGTACACTCGCAAGAGTGAAACTTAAAGCGAGATTGACGGAAGAACACTACCAGGAGTGGATTGTGCTGCTTAATTTAACTCAACGCGAGAAAACTTACCAGGGTCGAGTCAGTTGTAGATCGCTAGCGTGAAACTGACGAGAGTGGTGCATGGCCATTGGAAATTGATGGGGCGACTTTTAGCTTAAATGCTGTAACCAGTGAGATCTTCTAGACAGGTGCCTGATGGCACAGGAGGGAGAAGGCTATAATAGGTCCGTGATGCCCTCAGATATCCTGGGCTGCAAGCGCAATACAATATCCATATACTATATAAAGAAGTCTTGGATGAGGAGGATTAGCTCTTGTAAATGAGCTATGAATGAGGAATTCCTATTAACAGTGTCTCATTAAGACACGGTGAATGTGTCCCTGTTCTTTGTACACACCGCCCGTCACTATTTCAGATGGCCATGCAGATGAAGAGCTTAGGTTCTGAATATTCATGGCTAGATAAAGTACAAGTCGTAACAAGGTTGCGGTAGGAGAACCTGCCGCAGGATCATTAACAAAACCTTTTTTTAGAAAATATAGTTTATAAAATATATAGATATTTTTAATGAGCTGACAGATGTGGCCTGGCCTCCCCGGTGAGCTCGCATGGGAATTGAACCCCAGCGAGCTCGATTATGGGGAGGTTGCCCTAGTACCCAACTACAAGGTACTAACTCAATGAGCTAAAGCCCCCATACATCTTGGGAGGTTTTAGTTATATGTTGAGAAGTGGCGTAAAACCGTAGATAGAGGGATAAGTAATAGATGTGTCGAAAAGGATTGATGGCCCATGTACGGTGGGGGTTGTAGCATCCAGCCCTCGGTGAGTTTAAGAGGGAACTCCTCACTGCATCTATGAAAATCCCTCGGGCCGATGCCACGGTAGGTATACCTTGCTACAAAATGGCACGGGTTACCCCTAACCCGTGAGGACCTAGCCTCTAAAAAAGGGTGTAACTGAGGTTCGAACTCAGGAGGCTTAAAGAATCACCTGACGCATTGGGGATCTAGGTTATTGCGTAGAGCCAAAAGGTCTTAAAGTGGTGCAGCTAAGAGACTTGTCTGTATACTATCTCCTCCAGATAGTTACTTAGGGAACAGACAAACCATGCACCCAGTAAGATTTGGTATCTCTTACTGTATAAAGTACCCGGTACGGTAGGCTAACTCCCTCCGTACTGTATAATTTAGTTTTCAAAAGGAGAAAGTACTGTAATGTACAGCCAACCTTGAGTAGAGGAGATCTATCCGCCTCTACGTCCTGGTGGGTTGGTGAAAGAAGCGACTTTAAAATCCAGAGAGTTAAAAAGGATGAAATCGGTAGGGCAATGATCAAGACGTTGATCACTACTGATCAAAGAAACGTCAACCCGGTAGACCCATGTAAGAAGCGAAAACTGACCTCCAAGGGCAAGGAGGTTGATCCCAATGGTTTAGCTACATCTCTACCGGTACAAGGGACCGACCTTGTAAAATCAGGTACGGATTGGGATCCTAGTGGTAAGGTACTGATGTGGAATGTGGATGAGTTAAGTACTAAGACACTTATGTGTCTGGTGGAAAGGACACTGAAGCTTCCACATCGGAGCCTGAAAGGTAGACGTATAGTCCAACGTGACGGAACGGTAAGACACGACCTAACTCCAACCGGGGGAAGGATGATCTCAAAGGATCAATGGACACTAGCTGCGAAAGCAGTTAGGGGATATGTCCGGCAAGAGAAACCCAAGGCAGTTAGGCAAAAAGTCCATTACTCTCATAAGAGTAGTGGATCCCGGAGTGAGTGGGATGGACAGTTATCTGTATTGTCCTACAATATCAATGGGTTCTGGAATAAAAGGAATGAGCTTAATTTGCTTCTTGAAGAAAGGAAACCTTTATTGGTTGCTCTTCAAGAGACTCGAAGACTTGGTGGAGCCAGGTCAAGAGTTTTTGGGTACCAGTGTATTGAGTCATGGGGAATCCATAGGGCTGGTACTGTTGGAAATCTCTTGGGTGTTAGACGACGAAGCGGTCTCACATTAAGTGAGTACGAGGTAACTCCTTGGTACGCAGCAGCTCGTCCAGATGGGACAAACTCCGAAGGGGATCGAGTAGCTATACTTGCCTATTCCGTATATATCCCATGTAAGGGAACGGAAGATAGGAAGAAAGCGAAAGATTATCTCAAGGCGTCACTAGATAAAGTGGCGTCAGAGAAGAAATTCTCAGAGGTAGTGCTTATGGGAGACCTGAATAGCACACCCAAGGAAGTAGATACCTTACTCAAGTCTACCAACCTGAGCCTGAATAGGATACGTAGTGAGCAGCATACGTTTAGGAGAGGTACTAAGACCTCTATCCTAGACTATGTCTGTCTTACAAGCCCGAGGAACGTTAAAATTAGGGCGGTATATGACTGGGATCTCTCAGATCATTATCCATTGTTGGTACGATGGGAGATGGAAACTCCTTGGAAAGTTGATGAGAAACTATCAATAGATAGAGATAAACTCACATTGGAAAAGGAGAGAGTAGTAGCTTGTAAAAGCTGGAAACTACAAAACGATCTCCCTACTCAAGATCTAGTGCAATCTTTCATAAGTAACGCACATAAGATCTTCGAGGATCAGGGTATTAGTAAGAAACGAGGGGAAGTAAGTTGGAGAAAGTTCTATCGTAGAGGTACTCTCTCTGCGATAAGGGCTAGAAGGGAGTATGCAAAACTCAAAGGGTCGAGTAGGTTTGATGAACAAAGATATCTGGATCTTAAAGCAAACTCGAAAGACCTGAGACTACGAGATGAGGTATACGTCCACGAGAAGAAGCTTGAGGATCTGTGTTCTTATGCCAGATCCAATGACGGAAGAAAGCTTTGGATGAACCTTAAGAGTATGTTGAAAGGGGTAGCTGGGGCAGAAGCAGGCGCCCTGATGGATAAGGTAAATAACAGGATCGTTTATGCGACTTCTGAGAAGCAAGTAGTATGGTCTACCCATTTTGGAAACCTGGCTGTCGATGAGACAGGTAATAGCAGGTGCTACGATAAATGGAAGATCATACTACCTTGTGAAGAGGATAGGCCGGTGCATCAGGGTTGTAATGAACAACTCGAATGGAGTGATGTAGTTACAGCTCTGAAGCAATTACCAAGGAACAAAGCATGTGGTATGGATGGAATACCTGGAGAACTCTTCAAACTGGTAGAGAACGAAATTAATCCAGAGACCAGGTTGGCCAAAGCTATTTGGGACATAGTTAATACTATGTGGATAAGAGCTGAGGTACCAGAGTGTCTGACAGCAGCAGCTGTGGTACCTATTCCAAAGAAAGGTGACCTGAGTGATCCGGATAATTATAGAGGTATCTCTCTCATACCGGTGATACTCAAGTTGGTGAGTAAGATTGCTACGAACCGACTGACAGCTATTGTAGAAACCAATAACCTGATCCGTAAGGAACAGGCAGGTTTCAGGTCAAGAGAAGAGTGTGTGGGTCAAGCCACTGCGATGTATGAAGCTGTAGGCCGAAGGGCAGCCGACGGGAAAACTACGTATGCTCTCTTCATCGATTTCTCCAAGGCATATGACAGAGTACCACATGCAGGATTATTGAGGAAGATAGAATCCATGGGAATTGGAGGACATCTCCTCAAGGTAATTAAGGCCTTGTATGACAAACCTAAGTTATGTGTGCGAGTATCAGGTTCATACTCTGGTATGGTAGCATACGACAAGGGTGTTAGACAAGGTTGCCCGGCATCACCTATCTTATTTGACCTATACATCAACGACTTACTCGATAAAGGTAAAGGAATCATAGTACCAGGTGTTCAGGAGCGTCTGAAAGGACTACTGTTCGCTGATGACGCAGTGATATTCGCGGAGTCTGCCAGTCAGTTGCAAGAAGCACCTGACCGAGTAGAAGAGTGGGCTCAGAAGTGGGAAATGAGGCTTAACATTGAAAAGTGTGGAGTACTCACATTCCCACCAAGAGATAGTGCNGGTTCATACTCTGGTATGGTAGCATACGACAAGGGTGTTAGACAAGGTTGCCCGGCATCACCTATCTTATTTGACCTATACATCAACGACTTACTCGATAAAGGTAAAGGAATCATAGTACCAGGTGTTCAGGAGCGTCTGAAAGGACTACTGTTCGCTGATGACGCAGTGATATTCGCGGAGTCTGCCAGTCAGTTGCAAGAAGCACCTGACCGAGTAGAAGAGTGGGCTCAGAAGTGGGAAATGAGGCTTAACATTGAAAAGTGTGGAGTACTCACATTCCCACCAAGAGATAGTGCTACTAATAGTGAGCCAGTGATAGAGGAAACCCAGATCATCCTCCATCAAGAGACTGTGCCAATAGTAGATCACTATACATACTTAGGTGTGAAGATCACCAAAACCTTAACTCCAATGGACATGTCTCATCACAATATAGGTAAGGGTATTAAGACTATTGAGGGTCTGAAACCTATATTGTGTGGGACAAGAGTACCCACGTACTTCAAACTGAAACTGATTCACGCACGGTTGATGCCTGTATTATTGTACGGTGCGGAACTGTGGGGTATGAATACCAACAATTGTAGGAAGCTACAACAAACCTTAGTAGGGGCACTCAGGATGGCGATGCGAGTAGGGAGGAATGTCAGNGTGCCAATAGTAGATCACTATACATACTTAGGTGTGAAGATCACCAAAACCTTAACTCCAATGGACATGTCTCATCACAATATAGGTAAGGGTATTAAGACTATTGAGGGTCTGAAACCTATATTGTGTGGGACAAGAGTACCCACGTACTTCAAACTGAAACTGATTCACGCACGGTTGATGCCTGTATTATTGTACGGTGCGGAACTGTGGGGTATGAATACCAACAATTGTAGGAAGCTACAACAAACCTTAGTAGGGGCACTCAGGATGGCGATGCGAGTAGGGAGGAATGTCAGTGTAGGCAGGCTGCTTGCGGAAACAGGGACAGCACTCGTAGCTGAGTCTGCGGCCAAGAGACGACACAGGGCTACCCGAAAGTTCCCTACCCTCAAGACCTGGATTGCGATCCTTTTGAAGAATCCCTACCACGGGAGGAAGAGGGTCTGGTCTACCAACTCCCAACAATGGACTAAACACTACCTGAAGGAATGTCTAACGGAAAACAGTAAGAGACTCGAAGAGCTCTATGCTGGGCGTCAGTTGAAGGCGGATAAAACTTTAGCCACTCAGTGGGCCAAGGACCTGAAACTGGATACTGAGCCTCCGGTCTGGATACAGTTAGGTCTTGAGCAACCTAAACTGGCCAGAGCACTTAGTGAGGTAGGCCGTATTCGCCTAGGGGTATTCCCTATAGGTAAGAGACTGGTTTACTGCAAAGTGTTAGACAGAAAATACCTTGCCAGATGTCCTGCTTGTGAGCAGGATGAACCTGAGACAATTGAGCATCTATTACTCACATGCCCAAGGTGGGATGATGCTCGAACCCGATACCTATTACCCAGTCTTGGGGAAGTAGGTATCAACTCCACTGCCCGTGAGGCAACGATAAGTATACTCCTGGGAGGGGAGTTGGTTGACGAAGTGTCGGCAGAAGAGCTAGCTCCTAAAAGAGCGAAACTCTTACTGTCGGCCGACAAGAAACGGGACTTTGTAGTTAATACTGCAAGGTTCCTTAAGGTCGCGTTACCAAAACGCCAGGGCCTGATAGCTCCCAAGCTTGTCAGGTCCTCCATCAACCTCCTTGACGCAAGGCCAGAAAGGTATGCGAGCTCTAGGCGGGCAGGAGTCGGTAGGGGAGAGTTTTAGTGAGTAAGAGTCTCACATAACCACTACCCAAGTGGTATCCATGAGGATTTCTCGAAACGATAGAAATCAGACTGATCAAAAAAACCTTCATAATATACAATAAAGATTATATGTTATTAGTATGTTAATATCAACATACCTACACTATCGTCCTTATGTAAAAGTATTTTATTAGATATATAGATTTTTATTGAATTAATGCTACCCCCAATTACTATTTTTTGACTACTATTTGAGAGGAGTAATGTCCTTTTAAAAGTAAGAAAAAATAGTTATATCCTAGGTACGGGATCAATTGGGTCTACAAGCGAGGACGAACGTGAAAGAATACGAGATTGTCTTTTAGACTGTTCTAATTGCAGGAATTCTTTTGCGGATACTCCCTGAACTTAAGCATATCAGTAAGGGAAGGAAAAGAAACCAACTGGGATTCTGATAGTAGCGGCGAGCGAACACAGAGAAGCCCTAATGGTAAGGCTCCTTTAAGGGGCCGTTGTAATAGCAAGCGGATAAATGATCTGGAAAGATTAGCCAAAGCGGGTGATAGCCCCGGACCGTGGCGCAAAGGGTAGAGTAGTGCTGTTTGGTAATACAGTGTGAAAGGGAGGTAGTAACTTCCAAGGCTAAATATAAGTAGACACCGATAGAGTAGAAGTAGCGCGAGCGAAATGTGAAAAAATCTCTTTTAGAGAGTGAAATAGTGAAAGTACCTAGGCGTAAGCCGAGAAATTCGGACCCGTATTGAAACACGGACCAAGGAGACTTTGACTGGAGCGAGGTGAAGGGCGATAAACCCTGAGCCGAGATAAATTAATTAGTTGCAGTCATAGGACCCGAAAGGTGGTGAACTATGCCTGCCGTGATTGAAGTCAGGATAAATTCTGATGGAGGATCTAAGCCGTATTGATGTTCAACTCATTGGCAGGAGGTGGGCATAGGGGCGAAAGACCAATCGAACCACCTGGTAGCTGGTTCTAGCCGAAATGTCTCGTAGGACAGCGGTGCCGAAGTGCAGGAGGATGTCGTAGAGAGGATGTAGGTGTAACCAACAAACTCCGAAGGCGTCTGTTGTGTCGCGAGTGATCCGACACAACGATCTGAGAGGCACCAGTGGGCGCCTTGTGGTAAGCAGGAGGCGCAAGATGGGATGAACCATGAGGGGAGATAAGCTGCCAAAAGCAGAACAGAGAGCCCATAAAGGTGGTAGCCAAATTAAGACAGTGGGGCGGTGGCCATGGAAGTCGGCATCCGCTAAGAAACGTGTTACAACGTACCCATCGAATTTGGGACTACCGAAAATGGATGGCGCTAATCTGCGGAGCGATGCTCCTAAGGGGAACCCTAGTAGGCTAGCGCGAGGATGACAGTGAAGGCTATGCGTGAGCGTTGTTGGAGTCATTCTCGGTGCAGATCTTGGAGGTAGTAGCATCACAGATGTGTGCCTGTGGAGGCGGGTTTGTCCTTTGGATCGAAGGAAGTGATACGGCCCTATTAAAAGGGAAGCACATAGATATTTGTGCGAATCTGCCCTAAGTGGTGACACGATTATGACTCTGCCGTAGTTGAGAATGGTGTTAATTTGCCATTCTCACTATACTCTAGAATGTCATATTAAGATGGAGTATTAGGCAGGCGTTGAAAAGGATGGGCAGTTGCCGTACCGAACCGCATCAGGACTCCGAGGGTTAGAAGCCCAAGGCATAAGTCAAAGTAGGTAAGGGAAGTCGGCAAAATAGATGAGTAACCTCGGGAGAATTATTGGCTCTGGCGTGCCAGAACTGGGCTAACAAGGGGAATCTGACTGTTTAATAAAAACATAGCTTTGTGTCGATGCAAAGTGAATTCTGCCCAGTGCTTGGGACGTTAAGGAAGTTATTTTAAGTACGCACTTGTAAACGGCGGGAGTAACTATGACTCTCTTAAGGTAGCCAAATGCCTCGTCGTCTAATTAGCGACGCGCATGAATGGAGCAACGAGATTCCCACTGTCCCTACCTACTGCTTTGCGAACCAACAGCCAAGGGAACGGGCTTGGGATATGCAGCGGGGAAAGAAGACCCTGTTGAGCTTGACTCTAGTCAAGTACAGCCCTCTATTTGCTTGTCGTAGCGAGGTGGGTTATTGTGTGAGACCACTGACATCCGTAATGGAGGTGCTTCTAAAACTTGATGGGGAGTTTGACTGGGGCGGTACGACTGCTAAACTATAACGCAGACGTCCAAAGGTAAGCTCAGGGAGGATGGAAACCCCCCAGAGAGCACAAGGGCAAATGCTTGCTTTAGCTTGCTGCATGCGCAGCAAGTACTGGAAACAGCGGCCTAGAGATCCTCCACCATCACTAGGGGTGGAGGTGACGGAAAAGTTACCACAGGGATAACTGGCTTGTGGCGGCCGAGCGTCCGCAGCGACGCCGCTTTTTGATTCTTCGATGTCGGTTCTTCCGAGTATGGTGATGCATCGCTCACCAAGTATATGATTGTTCACCAACTAACAGGGAACGTGAACTGGGTTTAGACCGTCGCGAGACAGGTTAGTTTTACCCTACTGCGATGTATTGAAGAGTAGATCAGAACAGTACGAGAGGAAGCACCGATCAGGACCACTGGTACCGCCCTCGTCTGTTAAGGCGCGGGGCACAGCTACGTCCTTCTTGTAACAGCTGAAAGCCTCTAAGCTGGAATAAGTACTTAACAATACCAATGTGTGAAGACGACTCACGCGGGGACGGGGGCTGTACGGCATGAGCTTATTGCGAGTGCTTCAGGCCGCCCGATCCTCAACTTTTTTATTTATTTGGGTTTATATGATAATATAAGAAATTATTTAGCTGTTCTCTTGCTCCTATAAATTCGTTCTCGCTAATTTCACTTAAATATAGTAGTGTGAAAT
>LWDP01000097.1:0-23102 GCA_002087915.1 Enterospora canceri
TCTTTTTATACGTCTCATACTTCGCTTTTAATCCAATAAATAAATGATTAGATGCAACAAATGCCCCATGGGCTTTTGTTATTCTCGTAGCATCCGACTTACCAACCTTGAAAATATACCTAAGATATGCTCTCCTTAAAAACGTAACCTGATCAAATAATGTATCTCTTCTTGTAATATATAAATTCACATCCAACATCTGCATCAAACATTTGTACAATTGAACGTATATTTCTGTTCTTGTTTCGGATTTAATGCCATCATCGCCTTTGTTGTATCTATCTTCCAATAAATTAATCACCTCTGGTAATCTCTGAGACATGTATCCTAACTTGCCTGTTATACTGTTTTTAGTTGAATTATGCATCTTGTACTTGGAATCAAAAAATCGATATAATTTCTCAAATTCAGCGTAACTCACTTCAAGCGGATCACTTTTAAAGGCACAAGAGTCTATTTCAATCATTTCCACCTCTTTTTTATACGTATCCCTGTGTTGAATGTACTCCCTCTCCTTATTTCTTATCCTTTCGAAATAGATAGCAGCTTTCACAGTAATTAAGTAGTTCATATGGGTTAATAATCAGCTACGCCGCAATATAATTCTTGATTTTTATAATAGAGAGCATAATCTTCTTGCAAAAAGATACCAACAGATCTCTACAGGCAACCAAATCATTATTTGCCTGAATCATTTCATGTTATTTGGTATTCGTGTAAGAAATTAGGTGTATTTTAGCATATAGCTGTAATCAAATAACAGTAACTCACAATATACCACCACAATTAGGCTGTTATAGAATAATGGGGGCATTCTGTAACATAGATAATTTATTTTCTGCCTGAATTCCTCTTTTAGTTCGTTACTAATATTCTCTAAGTGGTATTTTAAAATAGCGTTGTACTAGCTGATGAGATATTTCACCACGAAAAGTAATATAAAAACAAAGAACCAAAAATTTAATAGAAATACGATATTTCCACGCTTTGAATAACTGTATTGAAGGAAAAGTGTTAAGTGACGATGTAAAATCATAAGGTTTGTATTATATTTTCAATATCAGACAGATATAAAATAGCATTTTCTATCAACCCATGTTATTGCAATTGATCACACTAGTAAGGTGCTCATCATACTTCTCCAAATTGTTAAACGGAATCAATCAAATGGATGAATATTTCAAAGGAAGGCCAGAAGATCCTGAAGAATTGGTTCAGCATGCTCGTATATTGAATAATTTACTTACGAATGAAATAGTAAGAGCAGAAATCAACAAAACAAAAGCAATGTGCGATAACCTAGAAAGACATGCAGATGCAGGATATCCAAATGAAGAAAGAATTACAGAAGCAATGCAATTGAAAGAACAAAAAGAAACGCTGTTGAAGCAAATTGATGGAATTAACATATTCAACATATATACCGTAAGGCTGTTGCGTGGAGAAACGACAGATAGTGAAATTGCAGAGAACCTGAAGTACATCACTAATATTGANGATCCTGAAGAATTGGTTCAGCATGCTCGTATATTGAATAATTTACTTACGAATGAAATAGTAAGAGCAGAAATCAACAAAACAAAAGCAATGTGCGATAACCTAGAAAGACATGCAGATGCAGGATATCCAAATGAAGAAAGAATTACAGAAGCAATGCAATTGAAAGAACAAAAAGAAACGCTGTTGAAGCAAATTGATGGAATTAACATATTCAACATATATACCGTAAGGCTGTTGCGTGGAGAAACGACAGATAGTGAAATTGCAGAGAACCTGAAGTACATCACTAATATTGATCACTATAAGAATATGACAATCGAGAATGTAAAAGAGTTGGATGATGAATTTGCAAGATATTGTGATACAAATGATGATGTATTGACAAATATAACAGAAGAATTAGGTATAGTTGAAAAGAAAATCAAAGAATTCTATGGATACGAGAAAGTGATTCAACTGTATGAAATGAACGAAATCTATGAGAAAGAGAAGGAGTTTTATGAAGGTTTGATTAAGAAATCTTCTGAGATCAAGGAAGAAATGATGGTTGGTACAGGTGCAAGAGAGAATTGAATTGATGATTAACGTCTTTAAGTATGGATTTGTAACAATCAATGAGATATGTTTTTGCCATGATCCGGTCCGCGTAGCGTCTTACGCATTGCTAGCAGAGCCTTTGACCCTTTTCCTTCCCTGGTGGGTCATCAGAGGTCTCGTTTGGAACCCTGCTCAGTGCCTCTGTCTGAGATGTTTCAGGCATGTTCAGTTTCGTTGTCTGATTCTTTCAACTAGTCTTGGCATACTTTTGGTAAGAAATTTAGTAACATTGGATGATTATATGATGTGGCAAACTATACCATTTCCCCCTAGTTAATGACATATCTTCAGGTTAAGACAGTTTATACGTGTTTGATTGATTAATCTTCGTTTGTTTTTTACTAATCAGTAGTTTTGGTGTTTAAAGTAGTAAATTTATTGAAAACAATTGTGTAGGACAACTAGGAATTAGTGTGATTAATAGGTGTGGTGGATTAATTTTCCAATAAGACATAAGGTACTTGGGATAATGACTTGAAACAAACAGTAATCCTTCACATGACAAATTATTTATGAGAGATGAGATGTCTAAAGAGGTATTAGACACCGTGGTTGAAAGTTAATAGAAAAAAGATCTATTATGCTACAAATCACATAATAAGATGGTTTTGACCTTAATAAAACATTAAGAATAGTTTAAATCACTTGTAACGGTTATCAGATGAGCAACTGACTCCATAGATTCATCGTTGGAATGCAATAAGAGAAATTAATGAATAAATACCCTTAACTATAGTAGTGTGAAAAACTGCGTAAGTGTAAATTGAGGGTTCATTTTTCACAAAAACATTAGGGAAATCGATTTTTTTGGACCTATAAACCTCTCAAAACGCAACCATGCAAAGAAATAAATACACAATAGAGTTTCTAGTGATAAAACAGACAACTATATTAACCTTATCCATAACCTTATGTTTCCATGAGCAAGTTCATGATGTGAAAAACTGCGTAAGTGTTTAAATGTGGCTTTTAGGAGGTCATTAAATTAGATTTCATACATATTTAGGTAATATACACATTAATACGTCATTTCCCTCCATTTTCCTGAAAGTATTTGTTTGTTAATATTAACCCTCTATGAATAAGTTGCCTAAAACTATGNTTTTTTTGGACCTATAAACCTCTCAAAACGCAACCATGCAAAGAAATAAATACACAATAGAGTTTCTAGTGATAAAACAGACAACTATATTAACCTTATCCATAACCTTATGTTTCCATGAGCAAGTTCATGATGTGAAAAACTGCGTAAGTGTTTAAATGTGGCTTTTAGGAGGTCATTAAATTAGATTTCATACATATTTAGGTAATATACACATTAATACGTCATTTCCCTCCATTTTCCTGAAAGTATTTGTTTGTTAATATTAACCCTCTATGAATAAGTTGCCTAAAACTATGCTGTCGATCATCAATGATCCAGCAAATTGCAAGTTGTCAAATAGGACATTGGCAAAAATGTGCGGGTGTAGCGAGGGAGCTATCAGAAAGTACAGGGGCCAAAAATTTTTTGGGCGCGTTGGAAGGCCAAAAGCCTTGACAAAACGAGAAACCAATGTCATTTTGCGAAATTTCACGTCAGGTTACCTACAAACCAGTAGCGATGGCGTGAAATTCGCAGCTGATATGTTTCAGAAAAAAATTGATGCCTCGTCAATTAGAAAAATGTTGAAGAGTAGCGGCTACAAGAGCTACAGAAAGTCAAAGGCCCCTGTACTTTCTGATAAGCACAAGAAACAACGACGAAAGTACTATAAGCTGTACAAATCGTACACTTATCAGGACTGGAAAAAATTCGTTTTTACCGACGAGTCCACTTTCAGGATTGTGGGTGCAACTGGGGCCAGACCTACTACAAAGAACGACGTAGTCCGGCCCCTGAGCACCGTATAACCCGAACTAAGAAGTTTAGAGGTGGTGGCCTGATGGTTTGGGGATTCATTTCCGGGGCTGGAATTTTTAAGGTCTATCCTATCAGCGGTATGATGACCTCGGACAAATACATAAGTCTGATTAGGGATAAGGTTCTTGATGACCTCATTGTTTCCGGGGTAGACCTTAATTCCTCTGTCTTTATTCAAGACAATGCCTCCTGCCACAAGTCAAAAAAGACTACAAAGTGGTTCTCTGACTCCAACATTAAGCTTGGCTTTCATCCTGCACAGTCTCCAGACCTTAATCCAATTGAGTTTGTCTGGGGATGGCTTAAGAAACGGGTTAATCACCGGCAGCATGAGATCACCAATCGTGATGATTTGCTTCGGGTGATCCGGGATGAGGTTGGGAAAGTCCCTTCTAGTCTGATTAGGAAACATTTCAGCAATCTTCCTGCTCGGTTGAAGAAGCTGAAGCGAAATAAGTATGACACCATTTAGGGGGTTGAATAAATAGTGATGTGATTTTGTTTTTTGAATATGCAGAATGGTGTAGTAGTATGTGGTAATGACTGTTTCACTAGTGTTTCAGCACATTAACGCTGCACTGAACACTTACGCAGTTTTTCACATCTTACATTGTCCCTAGGTACAGCGTTAAGGGTAATTTTTTACAAAAAACCTATCTTAATAAAGATGATGTAAATAATAGATGTATGTCTAAAAACAATCTTTTCAGTATTAATACTCTAAGTAGAGACATATAGAGGGAAAAATGGGCTTTTGTTAGGGAAAATAGCCCATATTTTACACTTACGCAGTTTTTCACACTACTATATAAGAATAGTAAACTTATTCAGGTTTCATCACATTCATTTTGGTTAAATGGGTATGTTAACTGTCACACATTACATTGGTTGCTTACAAGTTGATATGTTGATAAACAAAGGTATGAANTTAAGGGTAATTTTTTACAAAAAACCTATCTTAATAAAGATGATGTAAATAATAGATGTATGTCTAAAAACAATCTTTTCAGTATTAATACTCTAAGTAGAGACATATAGAGGGAAAAATGGGCTTTTGTTAGGGAAAATAGCCCATATTTTACACTTACGCAGTTTTTCACACTACTATATAAGAATAGTAAACTTATTCAGGTTTCATCACATTCATTTTGGTTAAATGGGTATGTTAACTGTCACACATTACATTGGTTGCTTACAAGTTGATATGTTGATAAACAAAGGTATGAAAGCAAATAAACAAACAGAACCCATCCGGGAACCATGATGAACAATCTAATAAACAGTCACACACATAGATCACTCATATTGCATTATAGTTCGAGACATGCCCTACCAGCCGATCATGACAATTACTGGCTTTAGCATGCACGATAATCATGTTGAGTACAGTGTTCATGATTCAGGCTATACGAAGTGTCGATTTTGTGTCAGAAAATACGATCAAATGTGAATATTATGAATCCATCAAAAAGGATGGTAAAATAGAAGATGTCTATGATTTTATAGCCAATGAACTATCACCATTTCACATTGCCAATCAAGTAGAGCTGCTTAAGCTAAACAAAAAGAGGTTGCCTATTTCATTTATCTCTGAGAATTACAATGCAGTGGTATTGAAATATGAACATNCTACCAGCCGATCATGACAATTACTGGCTTTAGCATGCACGATAATCATGTTGAGTACAGTGTTCATGATTCAGGCTATACGAAGTGTCGATTTTGTGTCAGAAAATACGATCAAATGTGAATATTATGAATCCATCAAAAAGGATGGTAAAATAGAAGATGTCTATGATTTTATAGCCAATGAACTATCACCATTTCACATTGCCAATCAAGTAGAGCTGCTTAAGCTAAACAAAAAGAGGTTGCCTATTTCATTTATCTCTGAGAATTACAATGCAGTGGTATTGAAATATGAACATCAAGGTAAGAAATTGGCTATAAAATACGTAAAACATAGAAGAATAGACAGCAATCATCCAAACGAATTGCACTGTACCAAAAAGATGCAAGAGAAAGAATACAAGAACCTGGTTAGAATTTACCATGTAGAAACAAGAGGAATCACGCATACAAAATACAATCATGTAGTAATTTACGCAATGGAGTATTTAAATACGAATGTAAATGGATACTGCTACAATGATGAAAAGAGAATTGTTGAGTATACAAAGGACATATTGACTGGATTGAACAACCTATATGAGGAAAAATGGGTTCATCTAGATCTCAAACCATACAATACAGCTGCAAAAGTAACAAAAAACGAGCGGATATACAAAATAATTGATTACGGAAATGCAATGAAAATACCTGAAAAAGAAACAAGAATTTATACAGGGAAAGGATATGGAACACCAGGCTATATGGATCCACAATCTCAGTTAAAGGGTGAGTATGGCCATTATTGTGACATATGGGCATTGGGTGTTTCATTGTTAGATTTAGGAATACTGAATAGCAGAAGTACTGAGAATGAAGTATTCAAAATACTGGAGCAAAAGGAGAATACCAAGAAGTTCCATGAATTCATTCGTTTTAGGAAACGGGTTTCAATAGAATGCAGGCATTTTGTGTGGATGTGCATGCAAGAAAATGAGAGAGAAAGACCAAGTGCAAGTGAGNCAAGAATTTATACAGGGAAAGGATATGGAACACCAGGCTATATGGATCCACAATCTCAGTTAAAGGGTGAGTATGGCCATTATTGTGACATATGGGCATTGGGTGTTTCATTGTTAGATTTAGGAATACTGAATAGCAGAAGTACTGAGAATGAAGTATTCAAAATACTGGAGCAAAAGGAGAATACCAAGAAGTTCCATGAATTCATTCGTTTTAGGAAACGGGTTTCAATAGAATGCAGGCATTTTGTGTGGATGTGCATGCAAGAAAATGAGAGAGAAAGACCAAGTGCAAGTGAGCTGTTAGAACATCCATTTATTACGAATAAGAAATTGGAAAATATTGAAATGCACATAACTCACATGCTTAAAATATGTGAATAAATAGACTTTATAGATACGTTTATAAGATCAGGTATTCAGATGTGTAATTTGACCTGATTGATAAAATGCTTTTATTTACAGCTTACGACGTTTCTTTTTGTTCTTCTTTGTGAGCAGATCCTTCAAACCCAAATCCAATATGTGATATTCTTGCCACACTACATACGCTGCATACGCAGTGTATATAGCTTCAGTAATTAATCCAATATCAAATCTAGTGTACGTTGAGCCTATTGCTATGAATTCCAGTACTAATAGTGCAATTAAAATTGCTTCAAGAATGAGTATCAGAGCAATGGTCACCTTTCTTTGTGTTTTTGATTCTTCGTTGATCTTGTATGTAACACTGATTAACAACACACCTTCCAATACCAAGTTAATCCATAAAGATATTTGGTATCCAGTGTATCCAATGATAGATGTAGCAACCACCAATGAATCAATTGCGTCTTGTGGTATTCTAAGAGAATATAAGCTTAAAAGTCGAATGATTGTGTTAGAAAGAATGATCAGGTATCCGAGACATAGTGCTGTGAGTCTATTCCTCTTTCGGTATGCATCAATTAGTTTTTGGTTTCTTGTTAGTGTTGATATGTAGCCTGTTGATACAAATCCAATTCTTTTGTAAAATGTTAGTAGAAATACTGATTCTGATGCAACTGCTACAAATAGAAGTATGTAGAATACTAGACACCCTACGTGATCTGCTTTTAGCAACTCAAACAGTGTCTGTATGGATAGCAGTATAATTGCAGTAAGAAATAGCATCAATATAACTATTGTGTTTCTAAACACATCAACATCTTTTTTGAGTAGCGTATAAGTTAGACATACAAAGAAAATTGTGTTGAGTAGTAGCAGCCTTTCAAGTCCGAGAGCTAAGAAAAATCGTTTTTCAGGTGTCAAGTCTTTTCCTAAGCAAAACCTAATAGCGAATAGCATTGCGTTCTTGAAGATAAGAGCCCACCNTAGAAGTATGTAGAATACTAGACACCCTACGTGATCTGCTTTTAGCAACTCAAACAGTGTCTGTATGGATAGCAGTATAATTGCAGTAAGAAATAGCATCAATATAACTATTGTGTTTCTAAACACATCAACATCTTTTTTGAGTAGCGTATAAGTTAGACATACAAAGAAAATTGTGTTGAGTAGTAGCAGCCTTTCAAGTCCGAGAGCTAAGAAAAATCGTTTTTCAGGTGTCAAGTCTTTTCCTAAGCAAAACCTAATAGCGAATAGCATTGCGTTCTTGAAGATAAGAGCCCACCTATGCCATTCAACTCTGTAGTTAACTTCTTTCTGTATTCCTAGAACACGTCTCATAGGACAATACAATGTATGGATTAAATTATACGTTATTAATGAGCATAACAGTAGTAAATATTTTGAATATTTGTAAATATATGGGTTATTCAGGTTAGATTTTATAAAACCGTATAAGAAAAGTGAAAATGTGGAACAGTGGATAGGCAAATGATTTTTAAATGGTGTACAATGTATAAATATGCACTAGGTTACCACCTTCATGCTTTGAGCATTACGTTTAACAAATTATTAGACCCTAAAATGTCAAGATTTTTTCATGTAAATGGAAATGCATCAGAAGAAAACAAGAAGACTGAGAAACACATTGAAGAGAAAGAAACTCAAGAGATTCTTAGTAAACAAGATAGAAAATTAAGAGAAATTGAACAGAAAGCAAAGAGTTTGATTGAAATGACCAATACCAAGCAATTTGAGAAAGATTTTAGAAAATTCATTCAAGATCTAAAGAAGTACGTGAACAAAGGAAGTGCATTGCCTGATATAGTACAGGAAGTATTCAATAAGGCAAGTAGCAAACAATCAATCAAACTCATTGATGAATTCAATAATTCGTTAAAAACAGTTGAGGAAGAAACACATGAAATCAGTCGAAAAGTAGAGATCAAACCAAAAGAACTTACCTTATCAGAAATACTTGATTTAGAAGATGAATTAGAGAAAAGAACATTGCTAGAAGAGAGAATAGATAATATAGAGACGTTATTATCACTCTATAACATCTATGCAACGAACAATGAATATGGTAAGATGATCAATATTCTAAAAAGAGTGAAAACATTCAAGTGCAACAAAGCAGAATACATCAAGAAGAATATTAGGAAGTATATTCAGAAGTTTATTCAGTGTGATGATTACTGTGATGAATTACTTGAGTTATTTGAGATGTATGATTTACAAGATGAAATACTCTATGTAAAATACTTCAAGCAGAACAAGATAGTTGAAACAGACAATGAATTATTCAAGATGGTGTATGAAATCAAGCAAGGTAACACTGATGGTATTGATGTCAGCAACTGTAACAAACCAGATACAATGATAGAGTCAATTGTATATGAATACCTGGCAAAAGAACTGATTAAGAATGGTGATTATGAAAAGGCATTATCCCTGTATGAATTATTCAATGACAGATTTGATGATGATAAGCTCATTCTAACACTACTAAC
Source organism: Enterospora canceri (assembly GCA_002087915.1). Taxonomy (NCBI): domain Eukaryota; kingdom Fungi; phylum Microsporidia; family Enterocytozoonidae; genus Enterospora; species Enterospora canceri. Next base: position 9,510 of record LWDP01000097.1, read on the forward strand.
AGGTAGAAGAGAATCAGAAATATTCAGAACATTTCTAGAGGAATTTAAAACATTTGCAGAGAATCCATTTCTGTTGAAATCAGGTGATAGAAGAATGGAAATTAATATAGCATTTTATTTGATGAATCAGAATGTGATGAGTATCAGTAGAAGTATCCTAGTGAATCTCCTGAATAAGTAAACTAAATAATATTTTTAACCCATATGACCAACAACAATAATCCTGAAGAAGAGCAAAGAGGAAGAGGGAGACCTAGAAAGTATCAACCATCCTACGTATTCAAGGCACCTGTCTATAATTCACCACTAGGCTATCAATACACATTACCAATTGCATCCAATGTGAATATCACATTGGCAACTGCTGTACCAACAACAGTTAGAAGCAGAAAACAGTCAACTGTAGTACAATCGGAAGAATACATTCTTCAACCAAGAACAAAGAGATCTGCTGCAATCAAAGCAGTTCCAACAACAAAGAAGAAGAAAAAGACAGCAAGAAGTGATTCAACTGAAACATCAACGACTAATTTAACGTATGAGTCCAATACGGCTGAATTGGAAGATGTCTATGAGAAATTACTCGATAGAAAAGATGGACAATTTCTGGTCAAATTTAGAAACAGAAGTTTCTTACACTGTGATTGGGTAGATGAAAATGAGATTATGCNCAGTTAGAAGCAGAAAACAGTCAACTGTAGTACAATCGGAAGAATACATTCTTCAACCAAGAACAAAGAGATCTGCTGCAATCAAAGCAGTTCCAACAACAAAGAAGAAGAAAAAGACAGCAAGAAGTGATTCAACTGAAACATCAACGACTAATTTAACGTATGAGTCCAATACGGCTGAATTGGAAGATGTCTATGAGAAATTACTCGATAGAAAAGATGGACAATTTCTGGTCAAATTTAGAAACAGAAGTTTCTTACACTGTGATTGGGTAGATGAAAATGAGATTATGCAAACTAAAGCAGGAATAATAAAAGTGAAGAAATACAGGCAACCTGAAATAATTCCAAAAGAATACACGAGTGTTGAAAAGGTATTAGCAGAAGGAGAAGATGATGAGAGAAAAGAGACAGTTCTAATAAAATGGTGTGCTTTACCAATAGAACAGAGTACAATTGAATTAGTTGAAGATGTGAAAGAGTGTATGAATTACACAAATGAATTACAGAAGTACAGGGAAAGAAAGAAAATGAGACACTCAAAGTATCCTATTGATTGGAGACCTGACAAAAGTAAGCAGGCCAAATACACTGAATCACCAGTCTACAAGAATGGGAATAGATTGAGAACGTATCAATTGGAAGGTGTGAATTGGTTGATTAATCGTTGGTATTGGAAGACAAGTTGNAGTTGAAGATGTGAAAGAGTGTATGAATTACACAAATGAATTACAGAAGTACAGGGAAAGAAAGAAAATGAGACACTCAAAGTATCCTATTGATTGGAGACCTGACAAAAGTAAGCAGGCCAAATACACTGAATCACCAGTCTACAAGAATGGGAATAGATTGAGAACGTATCAATTGGAAGGTGTGAATTGGTTGATTAATCGTTGGTATTGGAAGACAAGTTGTATTATGGCTGATGAAATGGGACTAGGAAAGACTGTTCAATCAGTATGTTTTGTAGATTGTTTATCTACTGAATTCCAATACAACCACCCTGTGATTGTGATAGCACCATTGAGTACTTTGGTGCATTGGGAAAGAGAATTCAAGGCATGGACTGATTTGAGGGTGTTGACGTATCATGGTACAGTAGCAGGAAGAGAGATGTTGGCTGAATATGAATTCACCAACAAGACAGGAAATATCAATGTGAGACTATTTGATGTGATATTGACGACGTATGAGATGGCAATGAGTGGAATGGATCATTTGAGTCAGTTTGAATATTCTGTAGGAATAGTGGATGAAGCACACAGACTTAAGAATCCAAAATCAAAGGCAGCAAGAAGTTTGAACAGTCTCAAAATCAATCATAAGGTGTTATTGACTGGAACACCAATTCAAAACAACCTGAGTGAATTATGGGCGTTATTCAACTTCATGGACAGTAGCAAATTCAGTTCACTGAGTGATTTCTTAGAGGAATACAAATTGAATGACATCAAAGATGTAGAGAAGTTACAAGAATTATTGAAACCATTAATGTTACGTAGAATGAAGGAGGATGTTGAGACTACGATTCCACAGAAAGAAGAGACCATTATTGAGGTAGAATTGACGATAGCACAGAAAAGATATTACAGGGCAATACTGGAGAAAAACTTTGAGTTTCTAGTTGATTCAGCTAAGAAGAATGTTCCTAATTTGATCAATGCAATGATGGAGCTTAGGAAATGCTGCATTCATCCGTATTTATTGAAAGGAGCAGAAGATGTCTGTATAAGAGAGTACCTGAAGAGGAAGAGTATCAGTGACAATGAGTATCAGATGAATAACGATCTATATTACCAGATATTGATCAATAGTTCTGGTAAGTTGGTACTGTTGGATAAGTTACTGACTAAGTTACAGGGAAAACACAAAGTACTCATTTTCAGTCAAATGACAAAATGCCTTGATTTGTTGGGTGTCTATTTGGAATACAGAAAATTCAAATACGAAAGAATTGATGGAGGTGTAAGGGGTGATTTGAGACAAGCAGCTATAGATAGGTTCTCAACAGAAGATTCATTTGTATTCTTGTTGTGTACACGTGCTGGTGGAGTTGGAATCAATTTGACTGCTGCTGATACCTGTGTGATATTTGACTCAGACTGGAATCCACAGAATGATTTACAAGCACAGGCTCGCTGTCATAGAATAGGTCAGACGAANGAAGAATGTTCCTAATTTGATCAATGCAATGATGGAGCTTAGGAAATGCTGCATTCATCCGTATTTATTGAAAGGAGCAGAAGATGTCTGTATAAGAGAGTACCTGAAGAGGAAGAGTATCAGTGACAATGAGTATCAGATGAATAACGATCTATATTACCAGATATTGATCAATAGTTCTGGTAAGTTGGTACTGTTGGATAAGTTACTGACTAAGTTACAGGGAAAACACAAAGTACTCATTTTCAGTCAAATGACAAAATGCCTTGATTTGTTGGGTGTCTATTTGGAATACAGGAAATTCAAATACGAAAGAATTGATGGTGGTGTAAGGGGTGATTTGAGACAAGCAGCTATTGATAGGTTCTCAACAGAAGATTCATTTGTATTCTTGTTGTGTACACGTGCTGGTGGAGTTGGAATCAATTTGACTGCTGCTGATACCTGTGTGATATTTGACTCAGACTGGAATCCACAGAATGATTTACAAGCACAGGCTCGCTGTCATAGAATAGGTCAGACGAATCAAGTTAAGATCTATAGATTGGTGACTAAGAATACGTATGAAAGAGAGATGTTTGATAAGGCTGGAATGAAACTTGGATTGGATAAGGCTGTTTTACAGAAGATGGGTGTTGAAGAGAATGTTGGTGAAAANGATAGGTTCTCAACAGAAGATTCATTTGTATTCTTGTTGTGTACACGTGCTGGTGGAGTTGGAATCAATTTGACTGCTGCTGATACCTGTGTGATATTTGACTCAGACTGGAATCCACAGAATGATTTACAAGCACAGGCTCGCTGTCATAGAATAGGTCAGACGAATCAAGTTAAGATCTATAGATTGGTGACTAAGAATACGTATGAAAGAGAGATGTTTGATAAGGCTGGAATGAAACTTGGATTGGATAAGGCTGTTTTACAGAAGATGGGTGTTGAAGAGAATGTTGGTGAAAAAGAGACTACAACGAAATCAGAAGAAATACAAATGTTATTGAGAAAGGGAGCATATGGGGCATTAATGGACCAGTCAGAAGAAGAGGATAAGTTTTGTGAGGAAGATATTGATCACATTCTAGAGAGAAGAACAAGAGTAGTGAGACATGAAGAAGGAGGAAATGTATTTTCTAAAGCAACTTTTCAGGTTGATGAAGGAATTGATGATCCATATTTCTGGGATAATTTATTGAAGAATAAGAAGACAGAGAATAGTGAAGAAAGGATTAAGAGATTATGTAGAAAGATAAGTAGAGAGAAAGAGATGGAAGAAGATGAGCATAATAAGATGAAAGAACTGTTAGGATATTATAGAGATGAGGTTGATGAAATTAAGATGAATGAAGAGAAGGATTTGAAGGAGCTTGATGCAAAAGAGAGGGAATTATTTGTGATGTTTTTAGATGTGTTAGTGAATGGAGTATCAAGAATAAGTAGAATGTGGAGAGGAAGTAAAGATAAAAACAGGGATAGGAAGAGTGGGAAATTTATAATTTTACAGGCATTATACAAATATTGCTTAGATTTGGTACAGAATGAGAAAGGTAAGTTAGATTATATGGTAGGGATGGATGAATATGTTGGAGAATACGATGTTGAATTATTTGAGCAACAATCAGAGATCTATGCGAAATATTACGACAGATTCCTGTATCTGATTCAGATACCAATTCTAATAGAGAATATTAAGAAAGACGTTAATTTAGTTGAAAAAGGAAGAGGATTTAGTAAAGAAGATGATATGATAATAGCGGAGAAAGTAGCAGAAATGGGATATGGTAAAGTTGTATTGAAGAATAAGAGTGCAGAAGAGGTGAATCAAAGAATCAGGAGAATATTGATAGTGTTGTATCATAAGAAGGAGATGGATGAGAATGACAATTTGTATTTGAAAGCTATTCTGAATTATGGAAGAGTGACTGATTTGAATAAGGAACATGTTGATAGATTTATAGGATGCAAGAGTGATAAGTTGGAAGAATTGATTGATCAGATATGCAATATGAGTAAGAGAGCAAGGAAAGATACACCTGAAGCAGATTGTTTTGATAGGATCGAGTTCTTTGACAAATTGAATGAGATTGATAATTTCATAGTGGTTAATAATAGGAATAGGAATAAGAATGTGATAAGAGGATGGAATGAGAAGAAGGATGAAGAATTAAGGGATTTCCTATTGGTTGAAGGATTTGGAAGAGTTTATGAAGAATTTGGTATAACAGAAGATGTAGCAATGAAGAGGATGGAGATGTACATGTAGTGAGAGTGAGTTATTAATGGTAAGAGAAATAAAAGTGGACTGATTTATGTGATGTAAAAAATAAGATTTTTTTAACAATTAGAACAATCATGGAAATGGTGTTGTTTATGTCATAGACAGAACCTATGCCATTGAACCTGGTGTAAGGGAAGGTATTTTACCCATCATTTTATCAAAAGTATTTCAGGAATACTTCGAAGAATCAGATGTGGAAGAAGGGAACGACATTGATAAGGACCTGGACACTCTCTACTGTCCTTACAGGATAATCTAAGATCTGTAGAGCGTGGCAATCTGATAAAAATTACTTGTTGTGTTAGAAGCGTTTGGTGAGTAAAAGATGAACTGGATGTGCTCAATATATTAGAATAATACGTAATTAAGACAGTATTGAGTAAGAAGACACACGGGTATTTTTTGGTAGTTCAGGTTTTTATTAAGCAAAACAATAGCATGGAATAAAAAGTGTATTATGTGTTGTGTTTGAAGAAAAGAGTAGAATGTGATATAAGGTAGTGTCACGTTGTGTTCCGGTTCGCGTAGCGTATCCCATATTGCTAACAAGCTTCAAGGTTATCTTGTATGGAATCTGGATCACTATGGCTTGGATGAGAAGTGGGAGGTAGAGACGTCACTTGTCGGGACGTCTCATGATTATATACCAGTTGCAAAAGTACCATAGTTTCATCTTTTAAATTTTCAAAGTATTTATGTACAATTTTTGGTAATATTAGATAAACAATGTGATTTTGGTGTTTCTCTTAGCTTATGATATAGTTCTAGACTACGACAGAGCTTATTTAGGATGTAATTCTTAGTTCTTGTGCTTGTTTTTGTCATTATTAACATACATTTACATGAATTGTGCATCAAAATATAGTTTTTTTTATTATTTTTGATTCAGAAAACCTGAAATAACGTAAAACAAATATATATTTTACATATTGCAGAGAAAGACTTGTTCTAGATGTGGTATTTTATGTACGAGTATACTATTATGATAAATACAGCACGCATTATACTCAAAGAAGGTGTATTGAAGCGAAAAACATACAGTTTTTTGTGCTCAAAACAAAAACTTTTAAATAAATGTAGAGAGGCAAAAATAACACACGCAAGGCTACAACCATCTCATTCAATACCAGAAAATACGGAAGAAATAACAAATTTAGAAAGACTCAAATACCATCAGGTGGATAAAACTTAATACGCAGTAAAATAAATTCTGTAACAACATTAATTGGTCTGATTTGCTTTCATGCACAACACTATTACATTTCTATCCCTAACTTAATCATCTTCTGTAAGGAATGGGTGTGATAGTAATTCTTCTGCTGTTGGTCTCTTTTTCGGATCTTTGTTTGTAGCTTCCTTTATGAAAGATCTCATTTTCTCAGGAATTGACGCATTGAAGTCCATTTCAAATCCTGTAAATTTTTCCTGAATACTTTCAGCTAGTCTTGCTTGTCTCTCATTATCTGTCATCATTAATGACCAAGCAGTCATTCCAACCTGAAATATGTCAGCTGCAAATGATACGTCATATTTGTTTAGTACATCAGTATACATTGGTGCATAAACATACATTGACTTCATCAATCCATCTCGGTACAAATACACTGCTGATTCCATATCAAACAATTTCCAGGTTATTTCATTGCCTTTTCTGATTCCTTTAATGTTCATCGGTCTGATGTCTAAGTTTGCTGTCTTAAACCTGTGCATATACTCCAATGCACATAAAACATCTTTTAGCATTTTTCTGATCATTTTGACATTTCCTTGTATTTCTTCAGTGTCTACATCCAAATATTCCATTACCATCACGCAGTTAACCACATCAACAGGTCGTTGTGTTCCAAACAGACGTATCTTATTTCTTGCTGTAACTGATGTGTAAACTTTGGCAATGTTCTCGTGTTTTAGCTGCTTAAACTTCTCTATTTCATTCACTGATTCACACTGTATTCCCATGGCAATTTCAAATTTCATCTTCACCAGATAACGTTTAATACCATCATTTCGAACTAGGATTCTTGCATTTCCTTTGTGTTCCCAATCCATTGAACTTAGGTTGTAATTGTCTGCTAATACTGCCATCTTACTTATATCAGTCTCCCTCATCACATATTGAATTGCCTTTGCAGTATAAACTCTGAGATTCGAACGATTCATCAGGTTCATTTGTGATTGACTTAGCCGGGTACTCTCTTCAACAAATGGTGATGCAAGAATAATTCTGATAAACATATGGGTATTTGTTAACAACAATCAAATATATTAAGTATTGATGATTGCAAACAAACAATCAAATCATTTTGTTAAAATAACCTGATTTAGAATGCTACAAATGCCATGTTTTCATGTGAATACTTCTCAACAATCTATTAAAACAAATACATAAATTACAATACTATTTCATCACCATTCTTCCTTTGAATACTTACCCTATTCATGTTAGACATTAGTTTGTTTAGAAATGAAAAAGATCTTGAAAGAGTAAAAGAGAGTGAAAGGAAGAGATTCAAAGACGTAAGTGTAGTAAGTAGAGTAGCAGAAGTTGATGCAGAACTAATCAAAGCACAATATGAATACGAACATCTCTGTAAGGAAATTAACACCAGAATCAAGAATATTGGAGTTGAATTGAAGAAGAAACCATCTGATAAAGAGACTATTCTGAAGAAATACGATACGTCAGACCAGAAAGAGACAAAGTTAGAACTCAGTAGACGTATTGAATCACTAACATCCGAATTATCAATTAAGCTCTCTTCAATTGGTAACATTTTAGATGAAAGTGTTCCAGTCTCTAAGACAGAAGATGGCAACAAAACAGTGAGAGAATATCACAATGAGAATCTCCCAACCACTTCACTACCATTTGCTGAGTTGATGGCACCATTCACCAATTCAGAAGCAGGATCAGCCGTATTTGGTCATAGAGGATATTTCTTAAGTGGAAAAATGGCACAACTTGCAACTGCCCTGAAAGTATACGCTGGTACATTTTTACATCGTAGAGGATTCACTCCAATTCAAACTCCTGTGATGATGAGAAAAGAAGCCATGAGCAAAACAGCACAGTTGAGTGATTTTGATGAACAATTGTACAACATCACTGATCAAGAACTCTATTTAATTGCTACATCAGAACAGCCATTGACTGCTCTATTCATGAATAGGCGACTTACAGATGCTGATCTTCCAAAATTGTATGCAGGTGAATCACTCTGTTTCAGGAAAGAAGCTGGTGCTCATGGGAAATACAGTCAAGGGATATTCAGAGTTCATCAATTTGAGAAGATTGAACAATTTGTGATTTGTAAGGCAGAAGAATCAAATGACTATCATGAGAAGATGATGCGTACAGCTGAAGAATTCTACGAATCACTTGATATTCCATATAGAACTGTTCTGATTGCATCTGGTGAGATGAATGATGCTGCATCCAAGAAATATGATTTAGAAGCATGGTTTCCTAATGCTCAAAAATTCATGGAATTGGTTAGTGCTTCAAATTGCACTGATTATCAATCAAGGAATCTTAACGTATACTATGGATACGCAGCTAAGAAAGGACAGAAACCTGAATACGTCCATATGTTGAATGCAACTCTTTGTGCAGTACAAAGGACACTTTGTTGTATTGTTGAGAACTATCAAACTGAGGATGGAAGAATAAGAGTACCAGATGTGCTGNACAGAACTGTTCTGATTGCATCTGGTGAGATGAATGATGCTGCATCCAAGAAATATGATTTAGAAGCATGGTTTCCTAATGCTCAAAAATTCATGGAATTGGTTAGTGCTTCAAATTGCACTGATTATCAATCAAGGAATCTTAACGTATACTATGGATACGCAGCTAAGAAAGGACAGAAACCTGAATACGTCCATATGTTGAATGCAACTCTTTGTGCAGTACAAAGGACACTTTGTTGTATTGTTGAGAACTATCAAACTGAGGATGGAAGAATAAGAGTACCAGATGTGCTGAAGCAGTACGTTGATTTTGAATTAATTTGATTCGTTCATACACCGTTCTAATGCCTGTTTTATCTCTATGAATTCATCACTTTCCAAATAAATGTATCCATTCATACCTAATGCCAAGCAATATGATTTAGTTGGTTTGAAATATCTTCTGATTTCCTCTTGTACATTCATAAAATGAAGCAGTTGCACTTTCCAGACATCCATTTGGAACACGAAATCAATTTGACCCAGGTTCATTTCATTACAAGTTAATTGCAATTCATTTCCAAAGATGCCTGTTATTTTGGCTAGTACCAAATCACCTGTATTCAATTCAGGTCTATTCTTCTTAGTTGCATTTGTAAATGATAGAAATGGCAGTATTCCAGTGTACATACTGTTGTGTAGATTCCCATGTGTCACATTAACTTTATAATAGTCATTTTGAATAGCAAATACTCTTCCTATCACAATATCATGTACCATTGGTCTGTATTGAATTGTTTTGGAAAAATTGAATAAAATTCTTCCCACTTTATACAGTTTTCCATCAGTTGTTGCCTTGTTATTCAGTATATTCATACACCTACGTCCTTCTTCTATGATTTCATCACCTGCTTTCACATTCCTTATGAATTTGAATTCTTCTATCTTCTTAAACAAATCAATTTCCATTTTTATACCTAAAATTTCTTGATTTTTACATATTTACCCTAATAATTTATTCAATAACAGATAAGGGGTTATTTTAAAAAATCTCATTGCCAAAAAGGAAAAAAGGACGATTTTTGCCAGTTTACCCAAAAAAGAATCGGACTCTAACTAACTTTCTCTAACGCCCTTGGTCTTAGGTTATCTGGTAGTATTTAGGATGTTAACTAACTTTTAGCATATTGCTTTATCCCTAGGCGGGAGGGTAAAACATTTTATCCCTATGCACCAGGGTAAAACATTTTCAACTAAAAAGTTAGTTATGCACATATTTTATCCCTAGGTAAGAGGGTAAACATTTTCAACTAAAAAGTTAGTTAAACACTTGCTTTCTACCCTTGTATTTTTTACCCCATAAGATAATCTGAGAGTAGGTCTTTTCGTTGGCCTGAGAGACTCCTAAGCAATAACTAACTTTTTGGCAACCTTTTATATTTCAAACACTTTCAACCTAAAAAGTTAGTTAATATACCAGCCAACTTTTATGGCCTAGTGTGTAGGCATAATGAAATCTAAACCCCCAAGGCAAACATACCATGTACAAAATTTGCATTCAAATACACCCCTCTCTTAAGAACAATATTATACATAGATGTAACCAATCAATGGAAGACTTTGAATTAGCTAATTAAGAGAACTAGATAAGTTTGTGAAGATGGAAAGCCTATGTGTCATAAAAGAAGTAAATACAAAGGATATTGACATACATCGAGTCATATTAAGATACACACGATTTACATGTGGTTTATACATATAAATTGATTACTTAGGGCTCTGTAGAGATATATTGTGCTATATTATAGAGAGTATATGGTACTACACACACACTCATCTCATCCTTTCTTAACAACATCTTTAGTATATTTGTACAACAGTCATTCGGTCAAACAATCAAGGTCTACAACATCTAGATAGTCATCACGCACAACCCCACCAACAACATACAATTTTCTTCCATAGTGAATTCATAGATGACTCTTGTGGGCAGGATAGACTCCATTAAAATAAAGTCACATGGTTTTGTTTAAGAAGGCACACATCACTCGTATCATTATAGTCAAAGGTAAAAGAACACATATCCATCTCTCACTTATATTCTCTTCTTTCTTTAAGGTCAAAACCAGTGCAATTGTTGCACGGCCAATAAAGCGTATAAAACTCAGGCAAATACTCTGTTCGATTAAAGGGGTAATAAGTTATAGGGGGATTTAAACGCAATTTTTTTATGGTTAACTTTTTTATGTATGAGTATGTATGCATGTGTACGAGTGTGCATGAGTGTGCATGGGTGTGTAAGCATGTGCACTAGTGTGTAAGCATGTGTACGAGTGTGCATGGGTGTGTAAGCATGTGTATGAGTGTGCATGAGTGTGTAAGCATGTGCATGAGTGTGTAAGCATGTGTAAGCATGTGTATGAGTGTGCATGGGTGTGTAAGCATGTGCACTAGTGTGTAAGCATCTGTATGAGTGTGCATGAGTGTGTAAGCATGTGTATGAGCTTTTAATAAGCATGTATTGTGTTTGTATCTATATATGCGTATGTAAACACGAAAATTTTGTATAGTGAATTATGTNTGTGCATGGGTGTGTAAGCATGTGCACTAGTGTGTAAGCATGTGTACGAGTGTGCATGGGTGTGTAAGCATGTGTATGAGTGTGCATGAGTGTGTAAGCATGTGTATGAGTGTGTAAGCATGTGTAAGCATGTGTATGAGTGTGCATGGGTGTGTAAGCATGTGCACTAGTGTGTAAGCATCTGTATGAGTGTGCATGAGTGTGTAAGCATGTGTATGAGCTTTTAATAAGCATGTATTGTGTTTGTATCTATATATGCGTATGTAAACACGAAAATTTTGTATAGTGAATTATGTCACAACCTACGATAAGTGAGAGGGGATAGACAGTTCAACATCACCATGAAGTTTAGGATGAGGGGCAGGATAACAGGTGAGATGAGGGGCAGTGCAACAGGTAAGATGAGAGGCAAGATAACAGGTAATATGAGGGGCAAGACATATAAGAGATTAGCATGCATCTAAATGGATGCATAGGAGATTCAGACTCAGATTCAAGAATATATAAAAAGGCACTGTCAGAGCAGAAAATCATAACAGAGAGTTGCACTTCAGAACAAGAAACATAGAAGAGAGTACAAGGGAGATGACACACACCAGTTTTGTAAGGGCCCGTGAAATTCTTATAACAGAGAAATGGTAAACCCTACAGTGTAAATTACCCTTGTTTGATCAATTCAAAAGAACAAAGGGGTATACGAATCCTGNGGCAAGATAACAGGTAATATGAGGGGCAAGACATATAAGAGATTAGCATGCATCTAAATGGATGCATAGGAGATTCAGACTCAGATTCAAGAATATATAAAAAGGCACTGTCAGAGCAGAAAATCATAACAGAGAGTTGCACTTCAGAACAAGAAACATAGAAGAGAGTACAAGGGAGATGACACACACCAGTTTTGTAAGGGCCCGTGAAATTCTTATAACAGAGAAATGGTAAACCCTACAGTGTAAATTACCCTTGTTTGATCAATTCAAAAGAACAAAGGGGTATACGAATCCTGTGTAAAAACACACCAGAAACACTGGCTTATTGCAACATACAAACCCATACAGAGACAATATAACATACGATACATAGAGGGAACATTGTAACAACTACAGAATACATCAAAGTGGTTAATGAAACGTGTAATAAGCAAAGTAAGATGGAGAAAGCAAAGGTGTGTAGGGAAGGATGTTAATATGAAGGTTGGTAAAGCTTATATGTTAAAGAATCATCCTAATTTGTGACAGTTGAAGGAGAGAAAAAGGAGACAATAACTTAGGGAAGAACCGGAAGAGACAAGTCACTAAGAAAACCCTTAAGATAAGACCGGTTGAGCGAAAGAGAGTAACACACGTAGAATTGAAAAGCCTAGGTAGTAAGGGTTGGATTTGCTGTATGAAGTACTGGAACGTTTCATTTAGAGTTAAGTATTTATTTATTGTGTGTTTCTTATATACTTAATATGAAACGTATGTTTCATTATGTTTCGGATTATTATATCCAACAGTAAGGTCACAAAGTTGGAGGGGCACGGAGAGTAAGCAATGATATGAAGAGAATCCACAACACAGAGATCGCAGTAGTGTAACTCGTGACTCATGAACAGGAAGTGTAAAACATGTCAGGATGGTAGAGTGCAAGAAACGAGATAGTTGCTCAGATCCAGAAGATACTAAAGAAGCATCTTGCATGGGAGCAATACGTAATGAGAGACTGGAAGAAGAAAGGATAAGAAAGAAACATCCAAATAATGGAGTCCTTTTACAACCACATTGGCAAGGTTGCGGCAGAACGGTACTTAGAGGCAAATAAACAGTGCGGTGTTTTAATCATAGATTTATTATAGAGAATATGACGGCTAAGATTAGTAAAGTAGATTGACGTGACCTAGGGTCAGTCAAGAAGATTCTTCTCAAAATTTACCCATGGTCCAACCAGAAGACGCCCACCCGAGAAGAGGAAGAGCTAAAAGATAGAAACTCTGAAGGATGCGTTACAAGCAAAAGTATCTTAGGGACGCACAACCCGTTGGAGGCAGCCCAGAGTCACTCGATCAAAAGCAGGAGACCGATCAAGCGGTAAACGCAGGAAAGCCGTATAAGACTGAGGAAGATGACAGCAATCCCTAAGAGTGGATTGTGTGCAGCCTAGAAATTTAAGGAAGTTGAGGTTAAAGAATGGGACCAGAAGAACTTGAGGCTCCAAGGTAGAGCTAATGGCTTATGTTATGAAGGAGCTCCATTGGG
>LWDP01000100.1:0-12094 GCA_002087915.1 Enterospora canceri
AGCAAACTAAAAATAACCATAAATCCGTGTTTGCGAGCCCTTTATCGAATGTGATAATCGGAAATATCCGTTTAATATTAGTGATCTGAGAAAAGAATCATGGATAAAGACTTAACTCAGAATTAAACGTTCTAGTGCTTCTTATAGTTAATCAAATCATCGCATTGACACTAGTCTTATGCTACTTTATATTTGTATGAGGCATCGTAACTCCTTAATATATTACACATCTTATTCCCGATGTATATTGACCATCATCTCTTCCTTTGCTCTTGCTTTTTCTTTTTTATTCGTTCAGTATGTGCAGGTTCTATGGATGATTAATAAATTCAGAAACTATAAATGAATGGCATTTGTTAACCCCCCTATAAATGTACCCTCGATGACTGAGACGTCGAGACTTTCACACCCTCAAATTACCCTCGATGAGTGAGACGTCGAGGGTTTTTTGCCCTGAATAATATCTGCAATGTGTAAGTCGATGTGTGAGACGTCGAGACTTTTTTCACCCTGAGTAATACCCTCGACATGTGAGACATCGAGGGTTTTTCCGCCCTATAAATTACCTACGATGAGTGAGACGTCGAATGTTTTTTATCCCCTATAACTTACCCTCGATGTATGAGACGTCGAGAGTTTTATTTGACTATACTTTACCCTCGACGTCTCATACATCGAGGGTTTTAATTGCCTATAACTTGCCCTCGACGTCTCAGTCATCGAGGGTTATTACACCCCGAATAATACTCTTAATGTGTGAGACGTCGAGACTTTTTCTGCCCTTCAAATTACCCTCGATGACTGAGACGTCGAATGTTTTTCTACCCTTCAAATTACCCTCGATGTATGAGACGTCGAGGGTTTTAAGTGCCTATGATTTACCCTCGATGTGTGAGACGTCGAGGGTTTTTTACACTCATAATAATATCTGCAATGTGTGAGACGTCGAATGTTTTTCTGCCCTGCAAATTACCCTCGATGTATGAAACGTCGAGACTTTTTACACCCTGCTAAAACCCTCGATGACTGAGACGTCGAGACTTTTTCTGCCCTATAAAAACCCTCGATGTATGAGACGTCGAGGGTTTTTTACACCTACAATTTACCCTCGATGTATGAGACGTCGAGGGTTTTTTCACCCTGTAATTGAGACGTCGAGGGTTAAATTTTCTGACAAAACTAACCTTAACGAAATAGGCCTTTTTTGCCCTTATAACTAACTAATACTTCGGTTTACCTTTGCGTACATCAGACCACCTTTTCGACTTATTACTTATTACCCCTTTTTGTAAAGAGGGTTAAAATTGGGGGTTTTCTCAAAGGGATAATTTTTTGGGCCTTTTTTTAACCTATCCTCTCATTCCTTCAACTTCTAGGCCACATCCAATCCATTCTTGGGGATAGGTGTCATCTTCCTCAGTCTTATATGGCTCTCCTGCGCTTACTGCTTGCTCGGTCTCCTGCTTTTGATAGAGTGGCTCTGGGGTAGCTCTAAAGGGTGGGAGTCCCTAAGCTACTTCTGCGTATAACGCTTCCTTCGGAGTTTCTATCCTTTGATTCTTCCTCTTCTCGGGTTAGCTTCTTCTGGTAGGACCATGATAAAATTCGAACAGAAATCTTTGGAAAGACCTTGGGTCTCGTCAGANAACCTATCCTCTCATTCCTTCAACTTCTAGGCCACATCCAATCCATTCTTGGGGATAGGTGTCATCTTCCTCAGTCTTATATGGCTCTCCTGCGCTTACTGCTTGCTCGGTCTCCTGCTTTTGATAGAGTGGCTCTGGGGTAGCTCTAAAGGGTGGGAGTCCCTAAGCTACTTCTGCGTATAACGCTTCCTTCGGAGTTTCTATCCTTTGATTCTTCCTCTTCTCGGGTTAGCTTCTTCTGGTAGGACCATGATAAAATTCGAACAGAAATCTTTGGAAAGACCTTGGGTCTCGTCAGATAATCTTGTGTTGTAAACTACAACCTTATACAGCCTTCTTAATCGATGTTTATCTTCTCTATCTTGAGCCTGTTTCTGTTTGATTTTGAAGGGTTCATGGTAAAACTTTACCTTATGGAAGGTTTTCTATTATCACTGTATTTTAGAAAAACATAAGCAGAAATATAGGAAGAAAAATCATGTGCAAAACAAGGACATAAAAATTCAAGACATTACTATGAAGAATATTTTGTAGGGTAATCGTACGAGCTCGTACGAGGGTACTAGTAACAGTACGAAGAATATTTTGTAGGGCACTCGTACGAGCTCGTACGAGGGTACTGTGACACTATGAAGGATATTTTGTAGGGCACTCGTGCGAGCTCGTACGAGGGTACTCGAACAGTATGAAGAATACATAGGGTTAGTTTGCTGTAAGATGCACTAGAACGATTCCTTCATAGTTAAGTATTTATTTATATACTTTCTTTCTAGGTTAATTGTTCTAAACGCTATAAACACATTATTTCCCATGAGCTAATANAATATTTTGTAGGGTAATCGTACGAGCTCGTA
This sequence comes from Enterospora canceri, assembly GCA_002087915.1. Taxonomy (NCBI): domain Eukaryota; kingdom Fungi; phylum Microsporidia; family Enterocytozoonidae; genus Enterospora; species Enterospora canceri. The sequence continues at coordinate 2,501 of LWDP01000100.1, forward strand.
CGAGGGTACTAGTAACAGTACGAAGAATATTTTGTAGGGCACTCGTACGAGCTCGTACGAGGGTACTGTGACACTATGAAGGATATTTTGTAGGGCACTCGTGCGAGCTCGTACGAGGGTACTCGAACAGTATGAAGAATACATAGGGTTAGTTTGCTGTAAGATGCACTAGAACGATTCCTTCATAGTTAAGTATTTATTTATATACTTTCTTTCTAGGTTAATTGTTCTAAACGCTATAAACACATTATTTCCCATGAGCTAATAATATCCTGCTCAGGTTCGCACGAGTTTGAATAAATATTTTATCAGACAAATGTCAAAGACTGTACAAACACACCTATTCAAATACCTTTATTATAGCGAATACCTGTAAATTATCTTTGTTTCTGACATATATCCATTCCTCACAAGTATCTTAAGTAGATCAATTACTTCAGTCTGAATTACATCCCCTCTGACATCAAATACGTCACACCCTATACCAGAGAACAACTTACCAAGTTCTTTTTCAAATTCGTATACAGTGAATATACCTTCCTTATTCGCATATTTCTGACATAGACCTATAATTGATCTAGCTCCACCCACAATTTTCTCAATATTGGTATTTCCTCCAGACCGCTTTTTCAACTTTGTTTCCATACTAGTGTTCTTTTTCAATGATCCATTGTACAAATATGTATTCTCTAATTCATTCGTCTCCCTGAAGCTACTACTATCATCTAATGTTTCTCTCTGTTTACTTGAACTTATCATATTCGTTTCTGGTAAAACAGCTTGGAGATCTGTTGTATCATTCTGCTTTTCCATCATACTATCACTTGATGTAGTTGAAAGAGAAAATGTCAATATGCTTTTCATAGTTTTTTTAATCTGATGAATCATCGAATTCATTTTCTCAAGCTTTCCTTGTAGCATAATCACTTGATTCTGTAACTCAATGCATCTTTTCTCCCAATCTACTGCGTTTTCTTCTTTTTTCTTCACTTTGCTTACTTCTGATAGCTTCTGTCTACTAACAACTTTTGACATGGGGTTGTATTCAGTAAAATTTGTTAAAAATTACCCATATGAACTTAACAGTTTTTGCAAAGCATCTCAAACTAAAAATCAGTTTAGCGACAGGACAATCAGTTGAATCTTTGACGAATAGTATGCAGGAATATCATGATGTAGTTTCCGATTCTAAGAATCCTCTTGCTAAACTATACTTATCAATGTTCAGCTGTTTCAAGAACTCACCTTTGCACCAAGTAATTATGATACAAGTAGCATGCTCCTGTAACTTGAAGTTCCTTGAGAAAACTTACTTCTGTCAAAGGTATCTTTTAGAAACTGAAGTATTTCACAACGATTTGATATGCCTGCCACTTTGTAGTTTCCAACTGAACTTTGATGTCAAGCTCACAACAATAGAACAGTTTGAAGACAATCTGAGACTTTGGGTATTTCACTGTATTCAATATGATATATGGTATCCTGCATATTTTACAAAGACATTGACTACACAGGCTGATTTGGAAGAAAGAATTGAAAGTTCTTTGGTTTTTAGTCCAGAACTATTCAAATTAAACAAGGATTACGTACCTGAATTTGAACCTACAAAGCAAATGTTGAGTCTAGCTCAATTAGAGAGTGGTAATAAGGAAGTACAAATAACCAATCAACCTATATATAACTTGAATGTCAACGATTATAGTACAGTTATATCTAATTACGAATATGGAACACAGAATACTTCCCAAGATGACGAAAAACATGTTGCTGTGGGATATGATATCGATGGTTTCAAAGGTTTTCTCAATGAAACTAATTTACAGGGATTCAAAGGCAAAATTCAACTTAATTTAGATACTAAGATTGATTGGAAGATCAGAACAAAACACTTTATTGCAATTGACGACGGTGCCTTTGACTTTGCCAAGACAAACTATGTATTTTTGGGTATGTCAACTATATCAGAACTTGTTCGTGCTTACATGTTCGTTGTATATGATACTAATAAGCTTGAATCAGCGGTTGCAGATATGATATTTGATATAACGACAGCAATATTTACTGAATCACAGACCACTAATCCAACAATATGTTCCAATTGGTATAGCAAGTACGGTAGAACAGTACTTAATTTAGATACTATTTTACTGGCAACATTAATTCAGAAACTACGATCAAAACTAGAGGGAAATGTTAAGATCTTCATAGAATGTTACGGATCTAAGATAGAATTTCAAAGCACGAACCTTGTACACCTTCTTGAAGATTTTTCTAACAGGTGCTTTGATCTTAGATATGGTAATCTAATACTGGATATTTCAATTAACGCAGTTGTGAAATCAAACACACGGGAAACATTATTTCTTACAAAAGACTCCACAAACGCAAAAAGTATGGGACTTGAATCACACTGTCCATTCTTCAATAATTCAATTAATAATGTACATGGCTGGACAAGTACTTTTACAAAGAAGAATTCTAAAATGCAAGCAAAATTGAAAATGGGTAATATACTCAAATTTAACATCTACAACAATCATCCATTTAAGTTCTTAAACCAGAGAGCATTCAAGAATTACACTTTTCCAAAGGCATTACTGCACCATGCAGTGAACAATATGTATGGCATAAAATTCCTAAAGACCGTTAGACCACAAAACCATCATAGGAATAGTTTCAAACAATTTATTGCCAACGTTATGAATACCCAAGGTGCGAAGGCTAATTTAAGAATTGAAATGAGTGTATTTGCTTCAAATTCATATGATGCTGTAACTTATATGGTTGCACAAATCAAAGATGCCAACTACAAAGTATTTGATCAAGCTGAATTATCAAGAATGTGTCTGGATTTTAGCAATGAAATATTGGCTCTGGTGGATGTACCTGAACCCTGCTCCATAATTTCTACAATGCGTGGAATCATTGCTGAGACCATACTATTCAAAATGTTTTACAGAGACAGTCATAATTGTGATTTTATAACGAAGCAATTCTATAAAAAGATCATGGGATTTAATTCAAAGGAAGAAATGATACACTGGTTGAAAAATGAACTACACAATGAACAGTATGAATACCTACAAGAACAGTTACAAATAGTTTACAGAGGGTGGAATAAGTTCAACATATCTTCACAACTTCAGCAAGGCTTCTGTTCAACACTTTTGAAGGAGGAAATCAATATATTGAAGTGTAAAGAGAAATATTGGGAAGGTGAAGAGTGTAAATTTGAGATTCTGGTCTTCAATAAGTTAATGGGGCTGATGGTGGATCAATGTGGTTCCAGAAAACAACTTGAACAATATAATTTGGCTGAACCTGACATCTACCACGTAGGAATATTTACATTTGATGATTTGTTTAATGAATGGTTCATCAAACATAGTCGTGTTGATNTATCTTCACAACTTCAGCAAGGCTTCTGTTCAACACTTTTGAAGGAGGAAATCAATATATTGAAGTGTAAAGAGAAATATTGGGAAGGTGAAGAGTGTAAATTTGAGATTCTGGTCTTCAATAAGTTAATGGGGCTGATGGTGGATCAATGTGGTTCCAGAAAACAACTTGAACAATATAATTTGGCTGAACCTGACATCTACCACGTAGGAATATTTACATTTGATGATTTGTTTAATGAATGGTTCATCAAACATAGTCGTGTTGATACGAAGTATGAATATTATATATTCTATACACTCGCAAAACGACTTAAAGAATTATTCATGAATCATCAAATACATACTTTCTATAAGAAGAAGAAAGGACCAGGATTATATAAGATCATTTATGACTTCTCGCCAGTATGCACCAGGCTATCACTTACAATTGCTGAAATTAAGGAGCAATTCAGAAATTGCCATAATTACTCATTCAATGAACATGATTCGCATTATTCATGGTTGGTAGATGTCATATTTCATACCTTGGTGAACAATGAGCAAGGTATTTCACTCAAACAGATGTCTAAGGAGTGCATTTATCCGTATGCTTACCTTCCAGAACAATCATATTATAGATACGGAAAAAATGCGCATTTCTTGCGTTCAATTAAGTATAAGAGGAATGAACTGTCAGTGATATCTTTCATCAAACACTTGAATTTTGAAAGATATACTTTCAAAACGTTCTACAAGATATTGTTACACCTTGGATTCCGCGTCCAAAATCGCTCAACTGACGTTATTAGGTTGCTTTATCTCCAATTTATCTACTACAACAGAACATATACCACCATGCCAGATGATGATTATTTTGAGGGATATCTCAATCTCCAGGATGATTCAATCAATTTCTATAGTTACTTATTTGTATTTAACGAATTGATTGAAACTGCACATATGTATGATTGTTATAAACAAGCTAAGCATTCCATCAAGAATGGTTGTTTTGAAGACTATAAGATAATACATGATAACATCTTTAGCAAGATACAAGCGAAATATGTCTCATATCAACATACTGAACAAATACTAGGAAANCATCAAGAATGGTTGTTTTGAAGACTATAAGATAATACATGATAACATCTTTAGCAAGATACAAGCGAAATATGTCTCATATCAACATACTGAACAAATACTAGGAAATTCGTGCAACTATGATTCACACATCTTAGGTGACAAAAATGAAGAGTTCCTTGCCCTCATCAAACAAGAAGCAGAAGGAAATTTGTTCCATTTGAAAGACGTGCTAGTAGAGATCAAACGTTTTGCAAAGCAATATAAACTACATCATCTACTGCAAAAGAATTCACGGCGCATTGCAATAAAAAGAGTCAAGCAAGTACTTCAGCGATATACGGATGAAAAGTTTCTGTCAAAACATGAAACAGAAAGTGATGTGTGGGAATTATGGTATTAAATCGTTTTAAGAGTATGAGTAGCTCAGTATAAATGGATATTGTTGCTTTTTACCAAGAATTATTCCATTGGGCAATACTATAGCTCATCGTTTTAGGTTGTAAATAATCGATGATTGAGTACATTTGGCATTGTACAATTTAACTTGATGTATCCGCCTATTCAAAATGCGAATCTTCTTCTTAATTTTTGGCATAGTTGTTCTATTGAATTTCAAGAAATGTATCTCTCCTTTATTCACTTCCTAAGCGGTATAGCATTTTTCGTTTTCTAAAAAAAGGCTGACCCCTTTATTACACTTGAGCTGTTACCCCTTTATTTGATTTCGAATATCACCCCTTTATTTCACTTGAAATGTTACCCCTTTATGGATTTCAAAAAAAGGGTGTATCATGTAATGAAATAACCAAGGGTGAAATAAAGGGGTAAATGTGCGTGACCTTTTTATTAAACACACTAAAATACCCCGAATTAACAATTTTGGCTGAAAATTTTAGGCCACAGGGCACCCTGAATACCAAACAATATCACCCATCTATTAGTAGAAGTAAGTTACTATTTTCAAAATCACTAAAAGTGTCACCCCTCCTATAAAAAGTGACATGTCCTAGTCATCTACCTAACTACCTACCTAACTACCCCTAAGACACTATTTATTCCCTCCTTGGTTCCAATACCCTTATTTTATCAGCCAATACCGTTGCTGGCCCCCTGATTCCCTCTGGATCGTGTGGTAGCATAATACTCACTTTAATTCCAATCACCCCCTGCTTGCACTTTGCTACTGCACTTGCGTGCTTGATGTACTGCTTAGCTGGCTCACCAGCCTGAATCAGAAGCCCATCGATGAATTTGGTGGTCTTGGCCCTCTGCCCCTTCACCTTTCCGGCCACTCTGACACAGACACCCTGTCCCCCTGCTCCACGAACTCCCCTGATCACCGAATTCACCACTCTTTTGTACGGCTTAGTCTGCACGAACGCCTGTCTGAGCTGCTCTGCGTAGTACGCTGGTTCCATCCTCATGTTTTCGATCTTCTCGAGCACCACTCTGACTTGGCTCGCTTCCACTTCCAGTCTCTGGGCCACTGTCGCCTGTAACTGGCTGATCAGAAGTGGCATCTTTTGAATGGTGGCTGATGGATCCAGTAGGCGTATTCCGACATGCGCTGGTGTCTGCCACAGCCTGACGTCCACGCCTGCGTACGTCTCCTCCTGGAGCATCTTTGAGAAGAGTTCGTCGAGTTCAGCGCGTATCTTTCCCTCTCTGATGTAGTTTGATAGAACTGTGCTACTTTTATCAGTCTGAGATTTGAGCATTTTATTGAGCATTTTAGATGGGTAAAATTTGGGAAAAATTTAGGAAACGTTACCATCGTTATTAGCTAACATTTATTACTAGCTAATATTGACACTGGCTAATATTGACACTGGCTAACATTTATCACTAGCTAATATTCATTACTATAATTACTACCCTATTATTATTAGCCACCCTATTATTACTAGCAATATTCATTACTAGCAATATTTATTATTATTACTACTACCCTATTACTATTAGCCACCCTATTATTACTCTTATCACTCCCCCAATGCCAACTTCTTCTTCATTGGAAACTTGAAATAGACTGAAAACAGCAGTGCCAATATGAATACCCCAACCAGTACAACTGGCCCAGTCGTATCATCGTATGGCCCTGCGTCTCTCACCCTTATTCTCGCTGCTCTCCAGTAGAAGAGGTGCAATGCGTAGATGGCGAATACGATTGCCACCACAATGAGCATGGCACCACAGACATTCGCCTTGTAGTTGGCGAGCCCAAGCATGGCCGTGCCTATTCCGCCCAGGAATATCGCAAATTGCACCCAACTGAGAAATGTGCGCTCATTTGCGAAGAAGACCTTGGGTTCAACTCTCACTGGAATTGATATTCTGGCAGGTGGAATCTGCCTGGCTGGTGGCGCATCCTCGATGGAGAGGGTGACTCGCTCCTCTGAGCTCCTCTCCTGCAAAACGCCCTTTGAGTCGAACTCCTTGCGCCTGCCCACGTTGTAGAAGGCGTCTTTTCTGATTTCTGTTTCCATCTGTGGCAGCCAGTAGGGGATTTCATCAACGGGGTAGAGGAGGGCGGTGCCATGGAGAAACTTGCTGAATTTGTGGACGTGTTCGACGAAGGGGGATGAGACGATCTCGTCGATCCAGGGCGGATTGGCTCCATCTGGGCCAGTCGTCTTCACCTCAAGGACGGCGTGAGGGAATCTGACAATCTCATTCTCATCAACTCCCCTGAATGGCCACTCTCCTACATCACCCCTGAACCAGTCTTCGTTATTGTCATTGTTATTACTAGTATTGTTATTGTCATTATTATTACCCCTATTATTATTATTACCATTATTACTATTATTACCCCTATTATTATTTCTATTATTGTTACTACTATTTCTACCCTCCTTTATCATGCACAAATTGGTGTCGAGTGAGATTCGAACTGCTGCGTCATCGGGCAGCTGAAAGGCAACTCGCCTGTAGAACGTCCTGAGCCGCGGCCGAAGCCCCAGCCTCGTCACGGCCGCCTGCACCTCGTCGTAGAGCAGTCGCACGTCATCGCCATCGTTCACGGCAGCAACAGCCTCCCAGACGTCGTCGCCCCTCAAAAAGGCAGAGACGCTCTCCCTCGGAATCGAAAAGCGAAGCTTCTTCGACTCCTCGCCTGTCCACCCCTCAGCGTGTCTCTTCCTTTCGATAAAAACAGTCGGAGTCACCTCCTTCCCGTACCATCGAATTCGAATGGCCTCAGCTCCTTCCTCCTTCCTCATTCTTCCCAGGTAGAGAGCCCTTTCATCGTTATCGAGGTAGACGGACGTGACAGAGGTGTCGTGGGTCCGGTGGTTCCAGGCAGAGTAGGGCGAGCCACCGCCACGGCTGAAGACGTAGAGCGGCAGGTGTCTCACAATCGCAAGCTTCAGGGCCATCAGGTTGTCAGGGTGGACCCAGAATTTGTTTGTCTTACGAACAAAACTCGTCGTGGTTTCGTTCGTCGCAGTCGCGTTGCTTCGCAGCAGCCTCTGCTTCGACTGCCCGTAGACGAGCTCGTCGAGGTGCTCGATCTGCGACAGCTTCCGCTCCAGCTCAGGGCGGAATCGGCTTCCGAGGCGTCCGCCCGTCTTCTTGTCGAAGTGCCGCAGCGCCTTCTTGAACCCAACCACGTTCAGGCGGATGAACTCGGCAAACGCCTTCGTCTCCTCCTGCACGGCCGTCAGGCTGTCGCCTGGCGCATGCAGCCGCTCCTTCAGAGCTGCCGTCTCCGCCTGGATGAACGCAAAGACGCGCTCGAATTCGTCACGGATCGCCGTCTCTGTTTCGCTGCTGATGTTCGTAGTCAGCTCGTCGTATTTCAGGTATCTTCCACCGTACTTCTTGTTGCTGTTCTCAGCCAGATACTTCGCAAATGCCATGGATGGTGGTGATCAGGTGTTTTAAGAATGGGATGAAACAAGTGTGGGAAAGTGAGATATGATAAAGAGAGTGAAGGGTGATAGGGTGGTAGATAGGGTAGTAAGTAGGGTGGAATGGATTGGATTGTATTGGATTGTATTGGAGGAAGACGTGTTTTAGGTAGGTGTTTTAGAATGGATAGGGTGGAATAGTAGGGTGGATTGATAGGGTGGATTACTAGGGTAGTTTAGTAGGTAATTCTTACTAGGGTAGTTTGATACGATCATCTACTAGGGTAGTTTATTAAGGTAGTAGTTTAGTAGGGTTATTCTTACTAGGGTATTTCACTATGATCATTCTTACTAGAGTAGTTTAGTAGGGTAGTTGTTTAGTAGGATGGAATAATTGGGTGGAATAATTAGAGTAGTTTGATACGATCATCTACTAGGGTAGTTTATTGAAGTCGTTCTTACTAAGGTAGGTTAGTAGGGTTATTCTTACTAGGGTAGGTTACTATGATCATTCTTACTAGAGTATTTTACTAGGGTGGAATAGTAGGGTAGATTACTAGGGTAGATTATTGAAGTCATTCTTACTAGGGTAGTTGTTTAGTAGTGTAGATTAGTTAAAGTAGTTTAGTAGGGTGGAATATTCTTACTAGGGTAGATTACTAGGGTAGTTTATTAAGATCATTTTTAGTAGAGTATTTACTAGGGTGGATTAATAGGGTAGTTGTTTAGTAGGATGGAATATTTGGGTGATTCTTACTAGGGTACTTTACTAGGATAGTTTATTAAGGTAGTTGTTTACTAGGATATTTTAGTAGGGTAGATTATTGAAGTCATTATTACTAAGGTAGGTTAGTATGGTTATTCTTACTAGGGTGGGTTACCAGGGTGATTTAGTAGGGTAGTTTACTATGATCATTCTTACTAGGATATTTTACTAGGGTGGAGTACTATGATCATTGTTGGGTAGGAGTAAGTGACTATTCGTAAGATCACTAAGTGTGTCACTCCTATCTGTTGTGTGAGCCTGATACCAGGACTCTATCACATCAACCTGTCAAGGATCAAAACAATATGTGATTGATATGTTAATTGTTTATAGACAAACAACAGGTATAAATAGAAGGGTTCATCAGAACCCCTTATCAAGTAAATGGTTGCAACTAAAAAGAGTATTCAGGCACAAGAGCAAGATGGCTCAGCAGCTGAACACAACACTATCAATCACTGACTATAAAAGAAGCGACATTTTGAGAACCCCAAGAATGGAACCGGAATCTTCA
>LWDP01000011.1:0-41247 GCA_002087915.1 Enterospora canceri
ACTGCTCTGATGTACTCATCCTTGGTACTTGGTTCCAGTTGATTCAGGTTTCCTACGCCAGTGTTTTTCATCAATTCGTGTGGATTGTATTCTGGAAAGTTGTTGTTCATCAGAAAACTATTCAAATCATCAGCATACTTCTCATAGTTATCTAACTAACTAACTAACTAACTAACTAACTAACTAACTAACTAACTAACTAACTAACTAACTAACTATTCTAACTATTCTAACTAATACTTTGGTCCACATTTGCTACTTTTAGACTCAATTATCGACTTATTACATCAGACCACTATTTCGACTTATTAATTTATCCATGAAAAAATGCGTTTAAATCCCCCTATAACTAGTTTAGCAATTAAAAGAATGCTATTCACAAATGATGTGATTGAATTGGATATTGAAGAATTACATGATATTGTAAACTTCAGACCATATGAAAACGTCTCAGACAATACAGAATTGGTAGCTTGCAAAGAATCCATTGAATCCTTTAGACTTATTTCAGAATGGTACTTCAGCAGCTATAATTCATTAGAACTGGTAAGTTGTCGAATGAGGGGAAAACCAACACTACTATTGCATATGGACGCTTCAAAACTACATGGCCAATATTTTGTACTACCAACTAAGAACAAATATGTCATTACATTTCAGGAGGATGGTATGAGATATCTCATAGGAATGAGTGTAACCAATTATGTGTTATCTCATACCAACTGTACAGATATCAGATTCCACAAAATACATTTCACTACAGATGGAATATCATCACTGATTGGAATCAACTGCAATATCCATAAGAGAAATGCAAGAACAATATTTCGCAATCCGATGCTGATTAGGAAGGATCTTCTCTCAAAGATATTTAGTGGATTCACAACATCCACTGGATTTAAATTTGTTGCCAAAAGTGAATTAGAGAAATTGTGCTCTAATCTCAAGAACAAATATTCTACACTATTTGTATTTGATAAAGCATACACATTTCAGGACATCAACAACATACCAGAATATAAATTAGGAAAGAAAGAAAAAGAGGAAGAGAAGAAAAAGAAAAGCACTGTAAAGCCAGTCAAGGAGAAGAAAGCAATGTTGATGCTTGTGATATTGCTTGGAATATTGATATCAATAATGCTGATTTTGAATATCAAAATAAAACGGAAATAAACCTTTGTTGTGATAGTTGAATAATCTAAATAAACATACTTGCCCCTGTAACATAAACAATGTGTATGTGCAGCAATTTGATTTGTAAATATAATACTTACAGCTAGAATTCTTTAGTAGAGTAATTTACTCATTCAGGTTCACTTAAATCTGGCCAGCTATAAGCCTATATGAAAATGTGGTCAACGATGCGTTATGATTAGAAAGATTTGTATTGGAGGCAGACTACTTTGCTGATTATTTAACAGCAGTCAAGAACACATCAGTACTATGAACACTTCTTCATCAAATACTATTCGAGATTTTTTAATACTGTTTTTCACAACCCTAAAAATGATAATTTTCACATCAGTAACCACCATGATATTCCATCTGATGCATGTTTACTGCGCTGGTGACACTGATCTAACTCAAATAAGTGATAAACACACTAAAAGCAAGAGTCAGAACATTGATAAAGTGATGCAGGCCAATGGAAGATATTTGGTTTTTCCAAGTATTAAAATTGGGGATTTAACAAAAGAAAAACAGGAACTTCAAAGCATAACAAGTGCAGAAAATACACTGGTTAGTCTTAAAATAGATAGATGGACATCATCGAATGTTTTTGTGCAACGATTTCTGAATCAAGTGATCAATAGTCATCCTCATTTTGATGTGGTTTCACAATTCTTCCGCAGTGCAACATACAAGGCTTATACCAAAGCATTCAAACAAACAGAAGAGAATGAGGATGAATTCATTAAAATAGCACCACTGTACATCATGGATGCAATCAAAGACACTATTGTTGAATTAGGGCCAAAATGCAAATTAACACCTGAAGAAAGACAATACAGATTACAAAAGAATCTAGAGAAGTATCCTGAATACTTGGATATTTCAACAAATAAGTTTCCAAATAAGGTGGTTACAATTTATCACTACATGGAATTTGAGATTAGAAAGGCTAACCTGAAAAGTCCAATTATAAAATGTACGAGTACAGACAATAAAATAATGATCCATGACCTAGAAGAATATGAGAGGAATGCTAAGAAAACAACAAAANCACCACTGTACATCATGGATGCAATCAAAGACACTATTGTTGAATTAGGGCCAAAATGCAAATTAACACCTGAAGAAAGACAATACAGATTACAAAAGAATCTAGAGAAGTATCCTGAATACTTGGATATTTCAACAAATAAGTTTCCAAATAAGGTGGTTACAATTTATCACTACATGGAATTTGAGATTAGAAAGGCTAACCTGAAAAGTCCAATTATAAAATGTACGAGTACAGACAATAAAATAATGATCCATGACCTAGAAGAATATGAGAGGAATGCTAAGAAAACAACAAAAAAGAAAGTACCTGAGAAAGCATATGAAATATCTGATGAAGATAAGAAGATATTGATGAGATACAAGATATTAATGGGTGTATTCTTGACTAGTACAGTAATACTCATGCTACTGATTGGTGGAATTGCAGTATTGAAGAAACGAAAGAGTAAGAAAAAGAAAGGAATGAAAATACTGTTGGTTGATGCAGCTGGAAATGATGAAGATGGGACACAGACAACATATAAAGACATCAAGGTATGAATAAATTCAAAGAAGAATATTTAGCAAATCAGGTAAACTTAATGCAATGAGTATTTGGCAATAGTTAATAGGCCGAATTTGGTTTTTATTATGTGTTTTAGTGGAGAAAGTATGCTTATCTTGCTTTTAGTGCCCTATATTCATTCTTAATATACTAATTTTATGTTTTATATCATGTGGTTTCATCATTTTCAGGCACAAGCAAATTCTTGATCTGCAGTTGTGCGTTGTAGAGTCATTTTCTAGGATTAAATGCCTTATTTGACAATTTCTTTTTTGTTAGCTTCTTAATAAGTCACATTTCTTCCTTCAGAGGCAACATGAGATATAAAAGTATCTGAAAATAGTCTCAATTTATATCAGTACATGTATACAGTTCTCTTAGCATTTCATTCTGTATTGCTGCAGTACCTTATCAGTGTCTTTCTCCATTTGATTCACGAGATCACTGATGTTGACTGGGGCATTTTATCTTTAGTTTTGAGTAGTGGGAAACCATGTCGCTCTTTACATTGTCTTGGTTTTGATCATTTTATTCCTAATATTTTCTGTTACAAAGATAAATGTTTGATATATTGATGTCTAGGAAGTAAGAGTGAGGAATATGGTTATTATGGGTCTTATTTATTTGGTATTCTCTTTGTCGCATTATGATACGTTTTGATGCTCTTTTGCAACCTTGAAAAAATCCGGCCTAATATATCGTAAAATGGCCATTTTCGGTCGATTTGAATTTATTTATGTGGGGTTTTTACCGGGGTTTCCTATTTATAGCTATTCCATTTGCCCGGCGCCCACTGTGTTATAAAAATGATCAAAGTAATAGGGGTAATATATAAACCAAAGCAACGTATATCAGAATGTCATCTCATTAAAACTCACTATTCTCTCTCAAATATATCACTTGTGTGTAATATGTTTAAGGATTTGTAGCTCTAGACAATTTATCACCTTTATTGATTTTCTATCTATTCTCATACCTATGAATATAGACTCTTTATTAATGTTGAAAACTCCTTATATTTTATCTTCTTAATAACTAATATACTCGTATCATTTAATCAGCGCATCTTTCACTTTCCTTGTTTCCTTTTTGAATTTCATCAATTTCTTTTTCTAATTTCATCAATTTTTCTTTGTCTTCCGATTCCTGATGTTCAAGCACAGAAACATCTTTTTGCAACTTTTCTTTTTTCCCTTCCAACTCTTTCAATTGCTCTAAATCTTTTTTCAACTTGGCTATTTCCTCAGTTAATTGAGCGACCCCCTCATTTTCCTCTACCTGCAAGGCTTTATCAACTTCAGTCTCTTCAGGTTCTGATTCTTCCGAACTGATTTCATAACCCGTCAAGTTATGTGATAAATCAACAATTTCATTGTTCAGGTCTTGAATTTGGCTATTTTTCATGCCAACATCCATATTTATCCTTGTAAACTCACTAACCAATTGATCGTTTTCATTTTTTAGACGTTCTCTCTTCTCTTCCACTTCTACGAGTTTACCTTCTTTTTCTGTTTTCACTGCTTTCAATTTTTCTAATGCGTCGTTCAATTCAGTAATCTCTTCATTGGATACATTTGGCACTTCTCGCCTTTTTGTATTTTCTTTAATATCTGATAATATTGATTCAAGTTCTTGTGTAATGGTATTCTGGTTCTTTTCAAGTTTCTGTTTTTCTGTTTCTTGAATTTCAAGCTCTTCTGCCATCTTTTTCATATCAGACTCAAGTTTTCCTTTCTCTTTCTCAAGTGTATTCACCTCATCATTTTTTTGTCGAATAAGCTCCATATCATCTGTGTTAGGTTGTGAAATTTCAGATCCACTACTTCCGTCTTGTAATTCTTCTTTTAAGAGTAAGAGTGCTTCCTGTGCTGCTCTTAATTTTGTTTCAGGTGATGCAAGTTGACTGATTTGTTTTTCAACCTCATCGATCTCCTTTTTTATTCCCAATGCTTTCTCATGATTTGCATCAATCCTTTCCTTCAACACGGATGCTTGAGAATTCAAATCAACAAGTTTCCTTTTGCACAGTGAATGTTTTTCCTCCGATCTTTGTGTGCCTCCTGCCGCAGCCTTAACCAAATTAAATGCGCAATATGTGACGTATCCCAAATACATAATAGGGGTTATATTCCTTTTGGCAAAATACTCCTGTTGTTAGGTAGATACCATTTACTGATCATTCATTGTCCATAGTTGTGGTTCAAAGAAAACCGTTTCTTATGTAGTTAATTTGTTATTACACACGTGACATTATTTATCTACAAGCTGACATGTTGATAAACAAAGGTATAAAAGTAAATAAACAATATAAACCCATCCGATAGCCATGATGAACAACCTAATAAACAGTTATACACACATCACTCATTTTATATTATAGATCAAGACACACCCTACCGGTCGATCATGACAGTTGTGTTTGACACTTTTCCTGATATCAATTCAGCTATCTGACTCTGTTTGTTACAATTTACCTAATTTATATCACTTTTCCACTACCTTTATATTAGCCAATGTACCAGTATCCATTGCTGCATGTCTATAACTTTGTATAGTTGGTTTAACTGGTGGTGCCTTGCTTATCTTTATATAAACCATCACTCTTGTGAATATATATGTGATAATAAGCATCGTTACTGATACAATTAGAAATATTGATGTACATTTCACCAAAAAATCCATCTCTTGAATACAATAATCAATCTTATCATTCACAGACTTAACGGGTGCATATGCATATCTGTTATTAATGAATGTTTGAATCTCCAGGTTAAAGTAGTAACTGTATTTGATGGCATTTGGATAATTTTGTGTGTATGAAAATAGCAATATCACAATAAATATCACTGTTGATATTATACCTATCATCAAAGCAATCAGAGAGATCCTCATTATGAATTTGCTTGCTACATTCAATGCGTAATTGTTGAATAGCGAACAGAATAAGTTCGTAAAGCACTGGATCTTTATGCATAAAACCAGTTTGAAGATCACATTTTTGAATATCATTGCTTCAAGTCTCCAGAATTGGAAATATCTCAGGTAGAATATGATATAGATCAGTGTGAATAGAATGAACAATGCATTGAATACAGTGATAGCTGTACTGCTATATTTGAATCCTGTTGTAACACCCATAAAGGAGATTAACCTGTTTTGATAATTGGTTGAAAATATCCCCATGAAAAATAAAGAAGACGAATTGGAAAAATTCAGAGCACCAGTTGTCAAGAACATCAAACCAGTTGGTTTAAATAGAATTAAAACAGAGTATGAAATAATGATATCGTTGTATAAGCAACCATCCCAGTTTAAAACACTACTCAGAAGAATATTAAATTGCAGTGATGTTCTCGTGGCTGAACATGGTCAAGAACTTCTTGAAAAGCTCCTAAACATCATGATTGGTGGTTGTTGCGAAGACAAACTCTTTTATAAGGCTGTTAAGAAGTTGTCACAGAATGTTGAAGAAAATACACTCAGAAAAACATACAGGACATACGCAATGTGCATGCTTCAGAAATGGCAATGCGATTACAAATTTGCATTCTTTGTAAAGAATAGGTTCAACGGTATATTCAATAATGATTCAGAGACACTAAAGAGAATTCTGAAAAACAAAGGCGTTTTAGGTCGCCTGTTAAACACCCCATGAAAAATTTCTCTGATGCAATGAAATCACTAGACGTAAAACCATTTGAATTTAGAAAGAAAACACCGAATGAGATATTTAAAGAGCTTGAGAAGCAACTAAATGCTGACTTCATTAGTCTAAAAGAGAAGATAGAGGAGAAATGGGAAAATACAAATACATCACAGATTGATGAAGCCGATTTATCAAATGAGTTCAATTGGAACGAGTTATCATCAGATGATAACATTCTTAACAAGCCAGCCTGCGAAGTGGCCGAATTGTTTTATAAGAAATAAGATAGTTGGATCATTTCACTCTTTGGTTTCATTCTATCCTAACTCTACAATTATGAAGCTAAAGAGTGAAATAATAAGCGTCCTTGTGAGCCTGTTAAGTTTCTGTGATTTATATTTCCTAGTTTTCATCATAAGGGACTGGTGCACTTTTTCAAAAGAGTCAAAGGGTCAATATAGGAGAAAGTAATCAATAGCACAATTCTCTTAGAACTTAAACACATGTGACTCTGTGTAACCTGCATCTTTCAGAATTCCCTTTAGCTCTCCTTGTTGCTTATCTGGTGTCTTTTTTCCACTGATACACTCCATGAATCCAGGTGGCCCACAAACATATACGAAGTCATAATCTGATTCCACATTAAAATCACGATCAAACCTATTGATGCATCTCACCTGCATACTCTTGCAATATTCTTCAATCTCTTCCTTACAAAAGCAGTCGTCTGGTGTTGAATTGTAATTCAGTATCGTGCATTTTGTCTTATCATTTTTGTTTTTGACAATTTCTCGTATGACTTGAAGACATGGAGTGATCCCAGTACCACCCGCAACGAACAAGATGTTCTTAAACTCGTTTGGCGTGTACGTTCTCTTTTCTACAAAATACGTCACATTCACTGGATCTCCTTTCTTCAAATTGCCCAGGAACCGACTCACATTTCCTTTTTCATACACTTTCACATAAAATAACAGGTGTTTCTTCGTCTGTTCAATTGGCGTATACGGTCTCTTCATGCCCATGTTACTTGTAATCAGCACGAATGAACTCACAGGCATTTCAACTAAGGTATCTTCACATTCCAGCACTATTTTAACCACGTTATGATTTACAGGCGTCTTTTCAGTACATGTCATTTTCAGTTCCATATTGAGGGTGAAATATTAATCAATTTTCAGGGCATAGAATCATTATCGTTGATCATTGTATTACTCCTTTATGCTTCAAAAATTAATATTATAAGTCCTCATGATTAGTGATAAATACATAGTGATACCAGAAAAGATTAGAAAATCGCACAGAGAGGTATTCCAAGCCCAGAAAGAGAAGCATATCTTTGGATTCCTCCGGAAGTTTCTGAAATGGCTTGAGGACGATAACAAGTCGTACAACAAAATGGTTCTCTTTGAAAATCCACTCAAAATGAATGACAATGCACGATACAACAAGGAATTCAACCAGTTGATCCATGATTTCCTACAGAATGTCATCTACAAGGATTATTCTGACAAGAAGCAAGGAAAGAGGTTCAAAGGAGAAGCACATACATTTATTGGCGTAGGCTACGAGTTTGGGATGTTCACACTGCCCAAGAATGCACAAAAAGCCTACGAAAACTACAACGTTGCTGCTCAGCTCAGCAATGCAATGGGAACGTTCAAGCTGGCCCAATGTTTTGAAAAGGGGAGTGGTGTGTCACAGTCGAATGAGACTGCACTTAGTTTCTACAGGTGCGCTGCCAAACTGGGTCTCGTGGATGCATTACACACGTATGGGATGATCACATATCATGGATTTGTTGGATCACCTAAGGACCAGAATACAGGCTATTACTACATGAAGGTTGCAGCTAAAAAGGCAGATAAGTTGTGTCCGTATCCACTGTATGATCTGGGACTCTTCTACGAATCAGGTGGAAATGAATGTGGCGTAAGCGAAGACTTCGTTTATGCTCTTGAGAATTTTGAAAGGGGCGCCCAGCTTGGAGATCCAAATTGCAAGTTCAAACTGGCACAGGCCTATGAATTTGGAGACTTGAAACTAAAAAAGAACAAAAGCAAATCATTGGAACTCTACAAGTCAGCGGCAGAGAGTGGATCTGTGGAAGCACAGTTCTACATCAGCGAATGCTACTTGTCAGGCAAAACTAAACAACTGAACAGAAACTACTTCAAGAGCTACAAGTGGGCCATACAGGGAGCAATTAAGGGGCATCCAAGTTGTGCTTACAAGTGTGGGGAATCAGCAATGACTGGAACAGGAACTGATGCCAATGTCCTTGACGCGTTATTCTGGTACGAAATTGCCAAGGTGTTTGGCCACGGAGACGCAGATCAGAAGATCAAGGAACTCAATTACAAAATCAACAAGGAGAATGTGGGACCTGAATGGCCAGAGCCATGCTGTTGCTGCCTATTTGGAGGTTAAATTAATGGGCGCAATTTATTGTTTCTAGAAATCATCGTAAATGTAGAAATCATATGCATTTTGAATGTGATCTGTTACCTCTGTGTATAAAACTTCATTTCTCTGACTGAAATGCGTCAGAATCAGCTTTCTCGAATTACTCTGTTTGAAAATGTCAATTGCTTCCGATTCAGTGGAATGGTTGGTTTTGATTGCTTTATCTATTTGCATATCATCAAATGTACGTTCATGAATCATCAGATCACAATCACGAGAGAGCTCTGCGAATAATTTGCTTGGTCTACAATCACCGCTATATGAGAACCTGAAATTATTGAATTCAACTGTTGTGAAAAACGAATCAATGTTGTGCACTGATCTTGCAAATTGAAATGTTAAATTGTCATCGTGGTTGTATTCTGTCGTTGTAAAAATGTCAATGAATTTCCAATTTGCAATATTGAAATTCTTAAGATATTTCTCAACGAGCTGTGATCCAATGACAGTAATTTCGTTCTTGGTTTCCATAAGCACCGCAACTAATCCAAGCATGTGATCAGGATGTGAATGACTCAGGTAAATTACTCTTAGAGTTTGAATGATGTTACAATTGCCATATGCTCGTTTTATCTGTCCAATGGTGTCTTCCCCACAGTCCAATAATATCGAATATCCATCATTTTGTAATAAAATTGATGAAGTTGCTCGCGTTTTTGCTGGTACTGCACAGCCTGTTCCAAGAAACAGTAGATATTTCTTAGGAAAACTATTTGTTCTCTCATTTACAACTTTTGTTTCATTTCTGATCAACTTGAGATCACTGACTTCTTTGCTGTATATAAAGTGATCCATGTTGTTTAAGATATTCTCTTCTACTCCATTTGTATTTGTAATTGGTTGTATTATGTTTCCTATTTCCTGCAGCTTCCTGAATTGTTTAATGTATTCAATGTTACCGTTCCTGGTGCAATTGAATATATTTGCCACCATTTCAGTTCTATTAAGCGTATGGATCACTTCTCGATTCATACAAAATACCCATTTTGCCTTCTTACACAAATCAATTATCTCTGAATTAATTTTGGTCGAATACAGAAACAATAGTCCTCCTAATACAATATCCTGGTTGCAATAGTCACTTCCATCATATTCAACTCCGTCAACTACCACTTTCTCTTTAGCCTTGAGCTTCTTTATACAATTCACTGGAAATCCCCTTGGTAATTTTTCAGCTATTAGTGAGCCTGCAACATTTGGTAGCTCAATATAGTAGTTTGTGATATTATCTATTGTTGTAAGTGTGGGTTTGATGTATTCATCCTCATATATGCAGTCATATGTATCCAAGAATGTGAAACTTGGTCTATATCCTATTCTCTTGATGCTTTCTATATCGAATTTGTAGTCTCCTACAAATCCACAGTTTCTTTTTCCTTGGTCTCCCATTGTGAGATACCAGCCAAGAATTCCATTCAGGTTTTCAATTCTCGTAGAAAAGACAACATCAATGTTGCCCAACGGTATTCCATATTCAGTACAGAATCTCTGAAAGCCCTCAAACATGTTTATCACGTATGTTTTAGCATTAATATTCAGAATGAATCCATTTGACGTGTTTGTAGCCAAATGGGTGAGTTTGATTTGCATTGGGGCTAAAATAGAAAGCATTTAAATGAAGTTGATCAGTTGCATCTATGGATTCAGCATGTCATCTCCAGTAAGTTCCTTGAAATAAATGTCCAAATATAAGAGAAATACTGCATCAACATACAGTGAACCACATGCCATGAAAATGATGGATACTTTGGCAATCAAACCTGACAATGTGAAGAACATTGCAAGCAAGAAGAGTGCTGATATGGCCTGTTTGATGAATGTTGTGATATAGCATATTCCTTTCATGTCGTACAATTCTAGGAAGTATATTCCGTAATTGACGAAATCAATGAACACAACGTAGCATATCCACGTTGCGAACTTGGAGAAGAACTTGATGAACCAGTTGTCGCTTCTTGAAGTGGCCACCAAATCACAGGCGACAAAAAGCGGAAAGAAATAGCACACTTTCACCACAGCAGCAAACTTCAGAAGATCTTCTGTTCCAAGATTCTTAACTTTTTTAGGCAGTTTTCTCGCAACTGCTGAATTGGTCAGGGCTTCATTTGCTTTGACCACATTTGCATCAACTGCTGTCTCAGCGCGCTTCACTTCCTCTTTCTTTTGGGAACCAAACATTAAGGAGTTGTCTATGCATTAATTTTGTGAAAATCAACCAATCAGATTCAGGTTGACTTTGGTTTAATCATAATTTGTTAATTAGGTGATGTATTTGTGCATTATTTTCATAGCGTTGCTGTTCAAGAATGTCATTCTCTTCATCCATGAAGTATTTGATGTTCTTAGTCCACACTTTGTGTCCAATTGGATTTTCAGTGATGTAAGCTAAGTTGTCAAGAAAGAGGCTCCTGATCTCTTTGTTGTTGAAAATAAGCAGCTTCTGAATCGTGTAGTTTCCAATTTCATGGCATATCAAATAGAGTCCATTTTTCATAAAGAAATTGCAAAGCAGTTTCTGGTTGTTTGTTGATTTCACACATAAAATAATGCGTTGAATAACGTATGCTCCGTATTTCGTGGCTGCAATTGGTGCAATGTCCCCTTCCATCTTCATAATCAGGTTCTGAATGTCTGTCTCACTCATCCTTTGCAAATGATCCTGTACTACAACATTTGTATACATTCCCACGCATAATTCCTTTGTGTTTTGGTACAGGAAGTCATCCACTCCTCTCTCCAACAAAAGTTTGAATTTTTTGGCATCATTCTTGCTAAACAAGTTGTGCATGTTGTTGAAGAACTGTACACGTTCCATGAATCTCTTACATGTCAGTGTTTCGTTCATTTCTGTGCTTTGTTTCTTGCCTGGTTTGTAGTAATCCAACACAAATGATTCTTCATGTTCAATTTCTATGTTTTTTGCCTTAAATATTTCATTTTTCTCGTAGAACTCTCTCATTTTCGTCCTGTTTAAATCTTTTTCATTGATCAATGCACATTTATACAGCTCAAACTCACCAACAAATCTCATTTTAAACATGCTGAAATACTGTTTGTAAAATTGAATGGCATCTTCTATTGACCAGAATTCGATCAGTTTCTTCTTTCCCTTCGATGTCTCTTCTCTGATCCTCAGGTCACTTGCAATCTGCTTTCTTAGGAACATTTCCATATCAATTGTCTCCATTTTCCTCGTCTTTTCTCCACTTATCTCATAGAAATCAATTTTATTAAATATTTCCTTGTTTTTCATTCTCCAGTTTTGTCCATGCTTTTGATGTTCTGCCATGACATTCCTTCCTCCCATTTCGATGCAGATGCATTTGGTTGGTTCTTCTACTGCCTTATTCATGACATGGAACCTTATTGTTTTTTATTTCACAACTTGTATCTCCTTTTATCAATTAGCCTGTAATTTCATTCTATAACTCAACACATGCAACGAATCATCTTATATCACAATTAGGTCATTTATTGATCAGGTTGTTGTGACCCTGACTGAAAATGACTAAAAAGCAACTTCACGAGAAACTATCTTCTCTTCTTGATAACATTGAATATAGCAATATGTTGGATTCATTCACTACAATCATATACAATCTGCAACAAGAAGATAAGAACGATGGGAAACTGCTGATTCCACTCGAAGCCAACTTTCAGCTACCAAACCAATTCCTGGGCGTAAAGACAAACATGGCCGCAGAACGCTTTCTATCAGAAGCCAATAAGCTCAACGTGGATGAAAACAAGATTCTCGCAGCACAGATCTACTTACAAGACACTGGTTTGAGCATAGTTGAGACAGAAACAACCGAAGCAAAACAGTCTCAAAACCAAATTAGCGAATTCGTCAGACGCAAATTTTTTGGTTGAAATTGCCCAGCAAATGGAACGTGAAATTTTATCAGCAAAGAAATCAGAGGCTCTTTACAAGTTGATCAAGACGTACAAGAACGAGGATAAAGTGCGAACTGGTACAAACGAGACAATAAAAGCAGTCAAGAACGGCACAGCAGTGCTCGTTGTCCTCGCAGACAACTCAGTTCCACTCTGCTTGACCAATGCCATTGTTGACTTGTGTGAGCAGCAGGGGATTCGGTTTGTCTACGTGGAGCAGAAGGAGCTGCTTGGAAAGGCGTGTCTTCTCACGACCAATGCCATTTCACTCGCAATTGTCGAAGACAAGGAGAATGATAGCAGCCAGATGCTCAAGGCCCTCTCTGTTGTATAATGTTTACAAACAATAAACAGTGAGTAAAAGTGCATCTCTTATGCTACATCATCATAGATTTCCTACTTGTTTCCATTTCATACGCTTCAATCATTGGCTAATTATTTTGGTTTAAAAATATTTGTTTAGCCACAAATAGAATGGACGATGGCGACTTGAATGACACAACAAGTTTCAGCAAGAAGATCACTAGCGAAACAGATATAGCAAATCCAGATCAGGCACTGATATCAAACATAGTGCTGCAACTTGCGGTGGGAACAGTCCTAATCTGCGTCTTCCTGTTCTGTAGAAAGCGAGCACCGTACGTTTATTACCCGAATAGCGATCTGCGTCCCAATCACCCGTGTCACGAATACACGGGCTATTTAAATTGGATTAAGCCTGTTCTGCAACTGGAAGACGCCAAGCTGCTTGGAATGGTTGGATTGGATGGCTTTATGCTTCTACAGACCCTGAAGCTGCTTTACAGAATGCTCTTCATCCTCTCCTGCGTCTATTGCCCACTGCTTCTAGGCGTCTATTACGCCTTACAGTACAACCAGAAGGCGACATTCTTCGAGTCATTCTCGATTCGTGGTGCAAACAGCACCATAGTCTACTACCTGTGCATCGCACTGGTCTACATCACCACACTCTTCATATTCTACATGATATTCATCTACTTCAAGAGGTACGTCACACTTAGACAGATCTATTTGGTATCCCCTGCTTCATTGACATCGGTGGAGGCACTGAAGAATCTCTCGAAGCAGCTGAATTCGTACGAGAATTCGATTGAATTTGTGAACATGTCATCCAAGACTGTGATTCTGAACAGGCTGCCTTCGTATCTCAGAAACGACCAGGACGTCTTCGACTACGTGCGTCAGCTTGGAATTGGGGACGTGGAGACTGCAATTCTGATTCAGGACACCTACTACCTTACGAAGTTGTATGAGAAGAGGGACGTGATTCTGCAGAATTTAGAAAAGGAAATCAACTTTGCCTTCCTGCGCATGAAGAAGTATTTTGAGAAAAACAGGGACGAATGCATGGAGAGCTTCAAGGAGACGTATCATAACAAGTTGGAACAGAGTGCAATACGCGTGTTCAGGAACATGCGATTTGATGTGGAAGAGAAGGTGCGACTGTTGAACTGCTTCGTGCAGAATGGAAACAAGTTTCTTGGTTTAGCTGGTGATGACACGTCCTTTCTGATTGTGTACATCGAGCAACTCAGATACTGCAACCAGAAGATTCTTGAAGAGAAAGAGTATCTGGCCAAGGCAAAAGAAGTCGACCTCTACAAAAATGAAGTCCAATTGAACAACAACAACGATAAGGATAATTCAGGTAAAGATAACAAAGGTAGTTCAGGTAGAGATAGCAAAGGTAGTTCAGGTAGTTCAGGTAAAGACAACAAGGGTAAAAATAGCAAGGGTAATAACAACTCTAATAACAACTCTAATAATGATAACAATGATAACTCTGAAGGCAGTACAACTTCAATATACAAACACACTCCTGATGCAACTACAGCCAATAAAAACGACTTCAGGAAGATTGTGGTAGAACATAGCGTATCAGACGAATTCAACTACAAATTGGATGAGCAGAAGCCAACTCAGAACATGATGCCTGACGTAAGCAAGAGTCTCTTTGTGCGAACTGACATCGACAACGACGTCAGCTTCTTCTCGTTCAAGCAGATCAGGGAATTCTCAAAATACAAGAGCTACTTCACACTTGATCTACCAATGAACAAACAGAGGGCATTTGTGACATTTTCAGATGCAAAGCAAACTGGTCTCATCAAACAGTCTCAAATTGGAACAAAGGTGTTCTCGCCAACAGCAGAGGCAGCACCTGCGCCAAATGACATCATTTGGAAGAACCTGACGAAGTCTGAGCTGTCGTGCTTCCTGGGCCGCCTTGGATCCACCTTCATGTTCGTAGGGTACAACATCTTGTTCTATTTCACGGTGAGTTCAATTGTGGGAATGCTTGATTTGGACGCAGGTGACCTGAATTGGGTGCTGAAGAAGATCAAGGCGTCCAAGACACTCTCCGCCTACTACGATGGATTTGTGACACCAGCAGTCTACAACCTGTGCATTGCCATATCGCCCTTCATCATCGAATTCCTGATCAACCTGGAGGGAATCGTGGCCTTCAGCGTCTCTCAGATCCGCCTGATGAAGCTCTTCTCGATCTTCCTCTTTTACAACGCGTTCCTGTCGATCTTCTTCTCGACCAGCTTCTTCAACATGCTCAACAACTTCTTCACGGACTCGAACTACAAAATGGACGACCTGCTGGTTGATCTCGGAAAGGGCTACTCCGAGTACTCGCTCTTCTTCATGAACACGGTGATCCAGCGAATCGTGGTTGGGTCGCTGATGACGCTGCTGAAGCCAGGCCCGTTCTTCATCAACTTCGTGGTCTACCACTTTCAGACGAGAACAAGGCGCGAGGAGGAGGAGCTCCACCTGAGCCCGCCCTTCGACTTCGGAAACGTGATGCCTCAGGTGCTGCTGATCTTCCCAATCACGCTCAGCTACGGCTGTGTCTGCCCATTCATGCTTGTTCTTGGCTTCGTCTACTACTACATCAACTACTTCGTCTACAAGAACGAGCTTGTCTACTCGCAGCGAAACTCATTCGAGTCAGGCGGAATATTCTGGACTGAAACAAGCATGTTTCTGATTCTGGGCGTCCTTGCCTTCCAACTTGCCACAATTGCAATTCTCTTTGCCGAAAAGCACAAGCACATCATCTACTTCACGGTGCCACTGATCATCATGGACTTCTACTTCTACGACGCCCTGAAGCTCCTCTTTGACAAGAACGTCAAGAACTACCCGCTCAACGAGCCAGAGGAGCACTTTCTGGACGAGTTTTCGACGAAGTTCGTTGCTGAGAGACGCGACATGCTCGAGAACTGGGACGAGGCGGAGAAGGCGGAGGACGAAGACCGCTTTCCAATCACCGAGCTTGGTCTCCACGACCGAAACATCGTCACAAACACCTCCTACTACAAGGACCCATCCACAGTCGTCAACATCTCCCACATCATGATGCCCCACAACTTCTACATTTGCCTACACTTTCTCAGGACATTCGACTACAAGAACGTCTTTGGATTCAATGTAAATAGAGAGCGAGTGAACGAGGAGCATTCAGCCATCTGAGTCTATTTAATAAGCTATATTCAACTATCTTCGAATTTGGTGTATTCGGGTGGATTATCCTTTGGCTCATGCGGCGTGATGTTGTGTGTTTTGATCAGGTTCGACAGAATCAGGCGCCTCTGACTCGAGATGTCTCGTGGTGTGATGATTTTGGCCGGATTCTCGACCGTCTCGGCCTCAGAATGGGCTGCCTTCACAAAAGGCGTCTTCTTGGGCGCAGATGCCCGAACGGGCCTGCTTCTCTTTGCCACCGTTCTGACGTATTCCTCAGACGAGTTCGACTCCCGCCTCCTCTCTTTTTTCTGCCCCCTGGCCACTTTGACTGGCTTCTCCTCCATCTCCCTCACCTTCCTCATCAGCACGTTTCTGTTTGAACTCATCAGTCGCATCTCCTGCACAACCTGTGCCAGAAAGAAGTCGGTGGCCACCTTGCACATGTCGTGGATGTATCCAATCGAGTATCCACGTAGATCCAGTTTCACGAACTTCTTGGGTCTGATTTCCGAGACATCGATCTTTGACTTGCATCGGATGCATCGCTCCTTGCGCTCCAGAAGCAGGACGCAGTCGCCGCAGAAGAGGTGCTTGCACTCTGTGATGCAGTACTTGTACTTGATGTCTGCCCTGCATTGCATATTGTTGCACTTTAGAAACATACAAATTTTTGGGATTAAAAATCACTAACATAGTCAATAGAGAAAGAATTGTTCATATGGGCAAAATGTTTTGTAGGGGTTTATGACCAAAAAGATCCCTCCTATGCAAAAGGCAAAAATAGAAGTGGCAACTGCTCAGAGCGACTCATTGCAGGATGAGAGGGTGGAATGGGACTCAGAGGGAAACATGAGCACGTTTGTGGAACAGGAGGAGTCAGACAACACCAAAGAGGAGTCTCTGAGTAGCATAGCAGAAGCAGATTTCTCAGAAATATTCTTCGATAACCTGGAGCCAGCCAAGGCAGAGCAGTTTGCAACTGGATTTGTGACAGGAAACAACAAGAGCATCCACGTGGACCAGGAGAAGATAAAAGAGGCAGAAGAGAAGCTTGAATTAAACAAAGAAAACATTTCAAACAACAATTCAAGGAAGGAAGACGAAACACCGAATGAAGCGAGCACATTCACTGGCTTCTGTACAGGAAACAATAAGCGAATCAAAGTAGGAAGCAGTCGAATTCAGGTGGCAGAGGAGCAGCCAAAGGGAGCACCAATCAGGAAGTACAACAGTCCACAACGAGGGCATTTCACCCAGGTTGTCAGAGACGAGATCAAAATGATGGAATTGTACGAGACGTGTAGGCAGATATTCAGCAAGAAGCCACTTGGGTGGATACGGGAGCAGTTCAAGTGGATTTGGCTCCATTTTGTGCTGAATCCAATCGACTACGCGATGCTCAGGGACGAAATGATTCGAATGATGAATTTCAGGGTGAAAAATGAGCAGTCGTTTTTCAGGGGTGTTTTGGAGACATCGATTCCACCCTTCAAGTATTGCGTATTGGGAATATTGGGTATCAAAAAGGAGACAGTTGAGTTGTTTGATGGATACTACAGCCTGGTTGCTGAGATAGACAGTCAGACACACGCGTACCTGAAGCACGCTGACTTTGGATCCAAAATCCACGTATTTGGAATGGAGCTGCTTGTGAATGGGCCATGCGACATCCTGGAGACCAATAGAGCCACTCCCATTCTCAGACTGTCCTACAACAGCGTGAGACTGTGCCACACGCACCATGCAATTGGATTCAAGAACAAAATAGCATTTATGCGCAAATTGAATGAAATACGGCAGAATGGAGGCGTAGTCCCTGCCATAGAAGTCACCATCAGCCGCGTCGTTGATGAGCTGTTTCTTGTCGTAGTCGGAAACTACCGCGTGAAGACAGGCGACCTTGAGGGTGAATTTGATAAAATCAGGGCGATGGCTGAGAAGGCGAAGAAGGAGATCAGGGCCGAGGACGTCGTGGTGCGCCGATTTGCGACTGTGGTGGTCGAAGACGACTCGACCTCTGCCCTGCTGACGTGGTGGAATCCGCCTGAAATCAGGGCAAATGAGACGTATCGGATCGTCCACACTGCTCCTCGTCAAAGCAGTAGCGGATTGCACCTGAATACGACCAGAAAGTCCTTCTATCAGCGAATCTGAGCACCTTTGTTTATTTACGGTGGTTTGTTTGGTGGAGCATTCTGGTGGATTGGTCGCCTCCTCCTGTTTCCAGCCCATTTCATTCTGCTAGAGATTTGTTTGTTTGATCAAAAACATTTAAAAAAACACAAACAATGGGACCCTATGATTAGTTTCGGAGTGATGTCACAGTACGCGCTGGTTGCATCAGCTGCGTTCTCAGCCAACCCAAATGCGCCCACTGGCAACGGGCAAGAGAACGCCCTGCTTATGCACAACCTGAATTTCAGTGGTAGCTCCCTCAAGTTCGACTCGCACACGACCGACTCCTACAAGGACGGCGAGCTGCTCTTTGAGCAGATGCGCGAGATCGTGGACGACCTGTGCGTGAACACGTCACCAAATGCGATCTTGTGCGGCGAGCTGGAGTCCCTCCGCTGCTACGGATTCAGAATCTTCTCGCTCTCCGAAGGCAGCTACGCCTCGAAGATGTGTCGCCAGAAGGACTTGCTCTACTTCTATTTCAACCAAATGGAGTCACTTGTTCCACCATTCGTATACAACGACTACGTTAAGGCACTGGGAGATGGCAACCTGGATGACTGCTACAAGATCCTGAACTCAGTCTTTGGCAAGATCAGCACGGAGGAGGCAGCGTATCTCGCGGCCTATAAGATTCGAGACAGATTGAACGGAAAGCACCAACGAGGAGTCCTCTTCGTGGACGTCCTCTCTGGAAAGACGTTCTTCATGGAGCAGCGTAGACGCGATTCAGGGGAGAAGGGCGGCAAGAACCGCATTCTGCTGGTTCCAAATGGATTCCTGAATCTCTACAAGTTCTTCGGATACTCGCTCTACCTGGTTGATCTGATGGTCAGTACGTCTTCCTATGCATCGGAAATCAGGGCAGTTGAAAGTGCACTGATTGGTGGCAAGACATTCAAGGGAGCAAATGTCACAATCAACGTCGAGTCACGGGAGTTGCCAGTCTGCAAGATTCTCACCTACAAGTATTTCGTGTACACGGTGTTCTCAATGGAAGTATGTGGGCTGCCAAGCACAACGATAAAGAAGACAATTGCGGCATTGAGGGAGAAAATGTTCGAAGTGCAGAACTCAGTCATCCTCATCAGGAAGGAAGTGGACATCTTGGGATACCTGAATGTAGTGGTACTAAGCAATAAAAAGTAAATGTAAGTGACTGTGAACAGTATATTGTGGTTGTAAAGGTAATTAGTAATGTAGTTGTAATAACCAATACATTACTAATTATAATTGTAACTACCCCATTTATGACTGAGATTGGTGCAGTGATCCACATTGGTTCAAAATACCACAGGATGCTCTATGAAGCAGATGGAATTGGATTCGTATTCAAACTGAATGAGGATGAAGAGACCTGCAGAATACGACTGAATGGGAGAGTGTATGAGATGGATGTGGTGGAGTACCAGGATGTGGCTGAATTCACGAGGAGATCAGCCAAATCAACTGTGGTTCTCATTCATGGGAGAGATGCATTCACTAGGGACATGAGCAGGAAGATGGATAAGGCATTCAAAATAGGCAGAATGGTGGAAGTGGAGAGATTGGAGAAAGTGGTTGAAGAGAGTAGAGTGGCATGGAATGGGGCTGTGATTGGGAAGTGTCTGACTGGGCTACACTTTGAGAATGGGGTGGAACTGGTTGAGATGTTGGAGCAGGTTGTGGCATCGTATTCATCACCAATTCCATTCGTAAGGAAACAGGAGAGGTGTGGAAGTGGGAAGGAGTTGTTGGCTGCGTACATTTGTGACAGGGCAGGCGTCTCTTTGGAAGTAGCATCTGTTGTGGCTGACTTCTACAAGACAATTGGAATGTTTTTGACTAGGGCAGGGGTGGATGAAGTCAGTGGTCTGGCTGTTCCAGGAAGACGAGGCACATTGGGGCAAAAGGTGGCTGCTGAAATATGTAGAGGGGTAGTTAGTGCTAATAGAGAGGAGTCCAAGTGTGACTAATTTGTCTATACTTCTTTCTTAGACATTTATAATGGGGAAGGTACACTGTAAAGCATTTAACTTTCTCTATAATAAACTGTTATGTCATACTTTTGAACCTTATGACAGTCTTGGACAAAATAAGATTGTGTTTCAAGGTGATTTTGACACTACGGCAATAAACAACGCGATATACTTCTTATCTGTACCAAATGAGTGAGTATATCACCGTGTTGGTCTGTAAAATGCTGTTGATATCAAATTTATTCACCTGAATTAGATATTATTGAAATACGATAAATATACAATAATCAGTATGAGCACATCTTTGATTATTTCCTTAGTTGTGGATCATCCTGATCTAACACCTACTCAAATTGTACTCACTTCTTACTATTTACTGCTATTTATCAAATCTCCCTTACTTATTCCATGTACTTCTTCAAGTCGGTGTCTACGTTTGCTGGATCAATCAGTCCTGAAACACCAACGAGAAGCGTCTTGTTGGATGCAGTCTGTTCTGTGTATGGAATGTACATGTTTCCGAAGAACATCTTTGACATGTTTGAAACGAATCCATCTACGTTGTCTCCCGAAGTGGTCATCACCTCCTTTGACTCCTCCAAGAAGCTCTTCAGAACGACGTAGTAGAGCGACTGCGTGTCAAATCCGATCTTCACCTCGCCTTCGGATGTCATTGCCTCCTTGAGCTGCTCCAGCAGTGTCTCGATGAATGCAGTCGTATACTTCTCGTAAATTGGAGACCTCACAATTCGCTTGAAAATGGTGAATTCACCGCTGTAGTATTTGACATCGTCTCCTGGAATCAGAGTCAGGTAGTTATACTCCTCTTCTGGCAGACTTGGGTTCTTCATGTGAAGAATCTCATTCGAAATGAATACGTCGTACCTGCGCAGGAAGTACTGGACGAATCGGATTGCAACCTGCTTCTTGTCCGAATTCATCATTCCGTTGTAGGCGTCTGCCTCGTAGAACAAGTTCTTCAGAATGTCGTAATCCTGGTTGAAGATGAATCGCTCAAGCTTCTCGCCCTTGTCATTTGAGCCCCTCCTTCTATTGCTCATTCTCGTGCTGTTTGATGAGAAAACGAGGTTGCTGTGCAAGTCTGATAGAACCGATACAAATGTTGCTTCCACGTCAGTATCATCGATGTTGCTGTTCTTGTTCTTACTGGACCCACAGATTCGTGTCAGAATCGTGCTCAACTGATTTGAATCCCTGGTTGGGCTGTCTGTGAAGAGGTAGAGTCGCGAGATGAACGAGTCGTAGAACGCGTATCCAACGTTGCTTGTGGTGTTATCATCATCAACGCCTGGAATCATGTTCTCAAAGTATGGCTCCTCAACTGATCTGCTTGTGGACCCATCGCTTGAGTCGTGGAACCCACCAAATGCCGCCCTAAGCTGTCCTAACATCACTACCAGGTTGTTTCCCAACATATGGGTAACCATTTGTTTGTTTTTGAAATAGTTTGTTTGTTTGTGATTTGTGATCAAAAGACCAGGATGAGTTGGCTAGGGAAAGTGGATTGGTTTCTGCCTCCTTGTTTCAATTTCAGTTTGTTAGTAAACAAACAATAAGTATTGTTAGGTCTCTCTTCTGTGCTAGTGCATGCTCCTATTCAAGGCATTTTTGGGTCTGATGACTCCTTAATGAACAAAACATTTTTACAGAAACTCAGAGACTTCTTCTGTTGTTGTCCACGAGAGAGCATTGGCTCATCTGATGAGTTCAAGAACACCGAATTCAGTCTCGACATGGAGTATGAGAGTCAGTCTGAGAAGACGTGTTCAAGTGGGACAGCTAATTTGACGCAAGAAACAAGTAGAGAGAATGATGAAGAGAAAGACGTGAAAGAGAAGGAGAAGGAGAAGGAGAATGTGAGAGATGTTAAAGACCAAGAGAATGATGTGAAGGAGAAAGACCAAGAGAAACAAAATGAAATGAAGGAATATGTTTATAGGAAATTGGATATCAGGCATTCAGAGGTTGAAAATGCAACAAAAAGAAGCAAATTGAAGAAGATGGCAGAGGATGAACGAAGCAACTCGATGACAGTGAACGAATTGAATGAGATAATCAGCACAGAGGAAAAAGAAAAGAAGGAGATTAAGGAACCTGAAGAGCAAAATGGTCACAATGAGAGAATTAGACGCCTGGAACGAGTACTATCAAGTATAAAGGATATTGAGGGGATCAAGAAGAAGGAAGAGGAAGAGACGCAAGTGATGTCACTGCGATCGAAGAAGACGGAGACTGAACCAAGTGCAAGTAACAGTTGCACATCACTCTCTAATTTCGTACGAACAGCTGAGGATGATTCCACCAAAAGTGAGGCAACTGATTCTGACGTAACCTGCTTCATAAACCACTACAGCACCAAGGAGTACAGCAAATCACTGGCTAAGAAAATGGAGAGGCACCTGAAGAAGTCACAGGGGAAAAAGAAGTAAATTTGTAAGTTAGAAAGAATCAAGGGCAACAGGAATTATCACCGTAATTAGCTACAATTCTACTCTGGTTAATTTATATGACAAATATCATTCAAATGCGCTGGTAGAACAAAATGTAGGGCGTAGTCGGATCGGAAACACCACTGGACGAGGAAACCAAGGTATCGTTGAATTTCTGCATTTTGGCGCATTCTTCGCCTGGACTCCTCGTGGCATACGCGTAGTAGTGGCCGAAATGCAGTGATCCAGAATGGCATACAACTCCAATCAGCCTATATTTGGTCTGATTCAGACTGATTCGCTCTTCGATTTCTATTGCAGCCCTGTTCTTGTTCTGTAGGTCTGAGAATCGATTCAGGTGAATTACGACGTACAGGGACGAGCTGATTATTTTGTGCCTGATTCCGGCTATGACTTTGCTCTGACACTTTTCACATGACCAGAGTGCCCTGCTGTCGTCCACGACGTCCTCTTCGTCCTCGTACGACGAAAGTGACTCCTGAACAGTGCGACTGATGAATAGAAACTGGACTGGCGAGATGCTTCGTCTTTCGACCTTGAACAGACACGTCTTGCACGTAACCAGTGCACGATGCTCCACCGTAAACAGCCTCTCCAACTCGCCAATCTTGTTCTTTCCTGGCTTATTCTCCTCAAATACGGAGCATAGGAGATTGTCCAGGAAGCAATGGGCGTCCTGCTGCTGGCCGTTGAAGAGCTGTATTTTGCGACCAATGTCCCGAATGAATGTGCTGGGATCAACGGTGCCGTATTCTCCACCAGTATAGAGACGCATGAAATTCTGTAATGCCCTTGAAACAGGCTGCCTTTCACTGAACTTCCCAGTCTGAAAATAGTCCACGAACCTGTCCAGTGCCATTACGCATTGCATGGTTGCGTTGAAGAAGCACGTGTTGCCCTGGTTGCTGAGTCCTTTGCTTGGGACCCGTTTCAGTGCTCTATTTTTCATAGGGTAAAAAACAAACTGGGCATCAGTCTCTGGCCAGCTGAAACAACTGTTTCAAACCTACAATAAAACAGCCACTATTTGTATCACATGTTTGGAATGATAACCCTGTACATGGCATTGAGGACGGCAGTCATGATTGTGCCTACAGACGATACAATTAAGCAGGCGACACAGGCGCCAATTGCAAGTCCGCTCTACAACGACGTGAACACGAATCACCTCAGCGTGGCCAAGATCGTGACTGTGCTCGTGAATGGGGAGCACCAGGACGAGGTGGACAAGATTCCAGAGTGGATTAAGTCGTATGCGAGCCAGCAGGCTGGAAATGCAAGTGGCGACAACTCCAAACAGTACAACCTGTTCACAGGAGATGCCGTTTCTAAGTTTCCGGGATGGACTGAGGACCAGAACAACAATGTTTTGCACCATGCGGTGGTTTGCGAGTTGAAGCAGGTTGGTCCATGCCCAGAAGGTTACAAGAAGGTTTATGTAGATAATTTCAGGCCAAGAACTGTAGAAGAGCTACAGACACTCCTGAAATCTAACGACAAGACACCACGTGGTTCCAGTGTCAAGGAGACTGGCGCAACGAAGCAAAAGAACGAAGATAGCAGCTCGGCTGAATCAAATCGTACTACAACTAAGCAGGAATAAATAATAGTAACCAAGAATATTTGACCATAAAATGAGGTACAAAAATCTGATACGAAGGATTCAGCTGAACAACTTCATGTGCCACGACAACTT
This sequence comes from Enterospora canceri, assembly GCA_002087915.1. NCBI lineage: Eukaryota > Fungi > Microsporidia > Enterocytozoonidae > Enterospora > Enterospora canceri. The sequence continues at coordinate 24,581 of LWDP01000011.1, forward strand.
CCAGATTGAGTTCGAGAACATGATTACGTGCATAACAGGCAGGAATGGGTCAGGAAAGAGCGCAGTTATGGTCTCATTGGGTCTCGTTTTTGGGCAGAAGTCGAGTCAGATGGACAGAGGCAACACGTTTGCTGAATTGATTAAGAATGGCAAGGATAATGCCACAATCACAGTCTACCTGTCAAACATCCACAATTTGCCTGGATTTGAAGATGAAATTGTAATTCAAAAGAGACTGTATAATGCGCCTAAGAAAAGTGAAACTAGAATTCGAAAAAGTGGGAAGTTTACAGTGATCACCAAAAGTGAGTTGGATTTGGTTACGAAGGAGATGAATCTGACATTCAGCAATCCAATCAACTTCCTGACGCAGGACAACTCCAAGAAGATTCTGAATGTGACAACACCAAATGAGCTGTATCGATTCTATTACGAAGGAACTGAATTCAAGAATATTGAGGAAGAGATAGAAGAAGGAGAGGAGCGGATTGAAAAGATGAACGAGAAGATGAAACAGACGGCCAGTAAGCTCGATGAGTTCCAGAATAAGGCAAATGCAACCAAAAAGGTGTTGAAATTTGTTTCGAAGGATTTCAGAAAGGTGTTGGAAGAATTGGATTGGGAAGAGGAGTGGATTGAGGTGAAAGAGAACAAAATGAAGATGATAGAGCAGCAAACAAAGCTGGATGAAGTAGTCAGACAACTGGAGGTGCTTGATACTGAAGTCAGGAGCACAACCATAGATATACCAAGGGTGGAACTCATTGACACCAAGGAATTTAAAACTAAACTAGCAGAGGTAACTAATGATTACACGGCAATCAAAGCAGATTATGAGAAGTCGACATCTGATTTCAGACAGAGAGAACAGACGTACAAAGCAGCTAAGGCTAGAAACAATAAGGAGGTGTTAGTTCAGAAGATCACTAAATTGACTGAAACATGCGAAAGTTATGAGAAAGAGAAGAAGATGTTGGAGAGTGAGCAGATGGCGATATTTGATAAGGTGGATGAAGAGAAAGAGCGAAACAAAACAGTAGAAACAAGGCGAAGAGCAATCAGCAACACGGTTCAGGAAATCAGAAACAAGCAATCAGCTTTATACAGTACCGTATTCAAGAGGAAATTTGATGGTCTAAGAAGAGCACTGCGTTCTAAAATAGAAGCAGGACACTTTAAGGATGTCATTATTGGACCAATCTGTGACTACGTGAATCTCAATGACAAAAAGTGGTATAAACCAGCCTCAATAATTCTGAAGAAATCATTGGACAACTTCGTGGTATTCAATTCAGAAGACAAAAATAAGCTGTTTCAGGTACTGCGAGAACAAAACGTATTCTGCTCAATTCTACTGCTACAAAGCAAACAGGTCATTGATCCAAAGAAATTCAGTGACTATAAGACACTTTTGGATGTGATTGATGTGAAATTTGATATTATCAGAAACGTATTAATAACGATGCATGGTGCAGAAGAAACCGTTTTGATTGAAGAAAGGTCCAAGGCGTATGAAATAGCACAACTTGAAGGAAACAGAATTGGATCAGTTTATTTGCCAACAGGAGACAGAATTAAGTGTGTTAGGGGAAATATGAGTGATTACAGGGAAAGAGAAACAGGAAAGTATTTCTTTGAAGACAGTGGCCTGAGAATGGAAACACTGCTATTGGATCTCAAGAAGTGTGTGCAAACGAATGAATGGATACAGAAAGATAATGAGTTGAACAAGAAGCAGGCTGATTTATACTTAAGATTGAAGAATGAGCAAATGAAATTGGATGATTGTAAAAGTGAGTTGAAGAGTTACGATACGATGAAAGACGATGATTTGGTGCAGTTGGAGAGGAAACTGGCTGTAATGAACAAGCAGAGTGCAAGTATGAAGAATAAAAAAGAGAGTTTGGAACAAATAAAGCTAGATGCAGAGAAGCAGCTACAGGAAGCAGAAAGAGCCAATATTGAGGGACTTAGGAAGCAAAGAGAGGTGCAGAATGAGCAAATGAAAAAGCACAGACAATATTATGCTGATAAAGAACGCATAAATACTCAAATAAAAATGTATAAACAGGCATTAGAAATGACCAAAAGAGCAATTGCTAACAAGACAGAGAGCCTGCTTACGAAAGGGAGTGAAGCTGTGGACAATCCAAGAACCAAAGAACAGGTTGATGAGCAACGAGCAAAGACACACGGTCTGATTAAGAGAGCAGAAGACCTGGGGACTAAGGCAGAGATTGAAAATGAGCTACTGGAATTGGAAGGGGAAAAGAACAATTTGTTGAACATTTATTCGAATTTCAAGGGATCCGTTGAGATGACGAAGGATGCGGTGAAGCACAGGAAGCTCAAGAGAGACGAAATAAAGAACAAGAAAACAGTGGAAACAATTCAGGCATTTCGTGAATTCACGGCCACGAGTGGATATGATGGTGAATTGGTATTTGATCACGTGTCTAAGAAGCTGGATTTGAAGATGCGAGTCCACAACAACACAGTCAAAGGAAACAAGAACACGCTTTCTGGTGGCGAGAGATCCTTTGCAGGTGTCTGCTTCCTGTTGAGTCTCTGGAGTTCATTCAATTGCCCTGTGAAGATACTGGATGAGTTTGATGTGTTTATGGATGCTGAAAACAGGAAGAATGCAATCAAACGCATCTGTGAATTTGTAAGAACCAGTCACTGTCAGATAATTCTGATTACACCACTTGAAGTTGGTGATATTCAGAAGCAAGGCGGTGACGTACAGCGCATTGAGAAGCGGCCCTGAATATTGTAGTGCAATTAAATAGCATATAATTGGCTCATTGTGATATGTTTCAGCATTTATTGGAATAATCCATAAAAATATGAAATTAGAGAAAATGTACAAATTATTCAGTACAAAACTAGGTAAACCCATCATAAAACCAAAAGAGAAGGAAACAGACGAAAAGAAGGAAGAGAAAAAGGAACAAAGTGGCGAATATGCCCCATGGAATAGCAACATTCTGCCGGAAACAGCCTATTCCAAGGACAATTCCCTGAAAAATCAGTCAGAAAATGATGAAATTATGAAAATGAGTGTAGGAAACAAGAAAATGGCAAACATTCTGCATGCAATTGATCTAGAACTGATTAAGAAGATTGATGCATCTGATTTGGTGAGTTATGATGGAACTAACTGCACACAGGGTGTCACACACCTGATTAATGCAAATAGGGGAACCCAGAATTATCTGAAGACATTCGAGTACAAAGACCTTAAGAAGATGGCTAAGGAAGCAGAATTGCTTAAGAACTACAACATAATTCGGATGATAGTCACATCAATGGAGACAAAGGAGCTGGATCACAAGAAAATAACCGAACTGAAGTTCTATAGGGATTTGTTGGAGAAGCAGGAACGGGGCGTGATTCCATTTGAGTGGATGCTAAAGGACTGTGAGGACAGCAACATGAACGTGGAGAGTGCAGTTGCGTCCATACGGTTCTGTAGAATTGTGGAGAAGTTGAACGATATGCAGGAGATTGAGACAATATTTCCACTAAAAGAGAAACATAGGCATTTTGCGTATTCTAAGATGCATAAATTCATGGAGGGTGAAACAGAAGAGACCAAAAAGAGAGTCACAGTCAAAGAATCACTCTACCTGGTGATATGAGGAGTAGAATAGGACCAAATTGGTGTATTGATATTCAGTACTATACTCACTCACCTTACTCGTATGCCACGTATTTCATCCCATTCTTCTCCACTAGCACCACTTTGTATCCTTCTATTCCTTTGATCTCACGTCTGTTTCCTACTTTGATCATCCTCACTGTCCCATCCAGAACAATCTGCTTCTTTTTGCTTATCATATTTTGTAGCTGCCAAACTCGTAGTCCAAGAAGCCGTAAGCTGCTCAACGCATCCTCTGCTGAGTCGTGACTTCCTTGCTGAATTCTGCTTCCCAGGTGCTTCTGAACCAGTGTTTTCAGGGCCACTTTGAATCCATCAGTGCTCAGAAACTGATAGGCGGTGTCAATGATTCTACCGTGTTTGATACAAAGCACCTTTAGATCGTGTTCCAGGCTATGGCCAACAAGAATTGTGTTGGATCCTACAATTTGCAACACCTTGGATTGGGCCAATTTGAATCCAATACCATCTTTTAGATCAGTCTCGGTTATTCCTGACCATTTTGTGCGATAATCCACCACATTTCCATTTGGTATCACAAACTGATCGTATACAACTCGACCATCCTGTCCTACGATTGTAACACGCCCAAGTTCCTGGCCACGGTCTGTCTCAATCATCTCACAGTCCAGTCCAACCAGCCTATGCTGACTGATTCCACTCGTCCCAACATATTGATCAAAATAGTCTTTGGCCAATCTTGATCGTGTTCTGATGAATTCGGTGTAGCTGAACATGTGATGAATATCCGTGTACTCAATGTACCTGGATATGAAATCAGTATCATTGAGACACTCTTCGTATTTGATTCCTTGATACTTGATATTGAGGTCGTACAGAATAACAGTCCATAACTCAGGTAGTGGCATCTTTTCAGCCAAATGGACGAATTTATAGGCTGAGTCATCGAAAGAGGTGTCCTCACAGAGCACAATTGCAAGGGATGCTGGCTTTGGACTGAGTTTGATGTAGTGGGGCCTCCTTCTCTCACCCAATGCGTATTTAAGGATGTTCTGGATGTTACTGGCTCTGAAATGGACTGGGTCTCTAAATTTGTTAGGCATCGAACAAGGACGAATTGGCCCCTGAAATGGAGCAGCAAATATCTCACAAAAGAAGCAGTGGATCTGGGGGAAGTGGATTCAACCTTATGCAAAGGCTAGCAATTCTATTAAGGACGCATAAGGAGCACAAGTATCTCTGTACGAGCACTAGCATCGCATACAGGGTGGCTGGTCTCTGTGACCTGGCAATAAACAGATACGTGGAGACACGAGCTGGACGCGTAGCAGTGGTGAAGGCCCATTCGAATCCAATTCTGAATGACTTCCTTATGAAGATTACACAAGTAGATGGGACACCAGCACAGGTGATACGCAGTTTGAATGGAGAAAGGAAGAAGGTTGATTCAATTAGGCATTTGAGAAAGAGAATTTATAAGGAAATAGACAGTACAAGCATAGTAAGCAGAAACAGGGGTGTTTTGAGCAACAAAATTGTGTTGAAGGATACTGAGATTTGGAGGGTGATTTTTGATGAATTGGTTCAGGAATGCGTTGATGGGAGAGTCAGCCCAGGAAATCAGGTGATTCTGCTTTGTTTGGAATACATAAATAATATGCATGACATATCAGTGCAACTGCCACGAGAGAAGAATGAGGCAGTGGTGCAACGGATGAGTGAGGCAAGGAGTCTGTTTCTGGGTGGAAGTGACTTAGTGAGCATGTTTGTGCGTTACATGTCAAACAAAGGATGATGGAAGTGGAACAGGTGAAAGCAAAAAGAGCCCTAAAAATGTTCAACAAAATTGACGACTTTGAGTTGGGAAAGGCGATTGGAGTGGGGCAGTTTGGGCAGGTTTGGCTTGCGAGACACAGGGAAGAGGGATTTGTTTGTGCAATAAAAATATTCGACCTATCAAAAATACAGGACGAGGCACAGGTGAGAAACATCAGGCGTGAGATTGAAATCCACCTGAACATGGAGCATAAGAACATTATTGGAATGTACGGCTACTTCTACGACAGAAACAACCTGTATTGCGTATTGGAGTATGCTGGAAATGGAGACTTGTACGGATTCATAAACAACGAGACTGGAAACAAGGACAGGAGTGAGAAGACTGTTAGGAAGTACGTCAGAGACGTAGCAGAGGCACTGGAATATTTGCACGACCAGAACATAATTCACAGGGACATAAAGCCAGAAAACATTCTGATTGGCTGTGACGGAAGAGCGAAGTTGGCCGATTTCGGGTGGTCTGTTTGCGACCAGGAGCATCGTAGGGCAACATTCTGTGGCACGCCTGACTACCTTTCGCCTGAGATCTGTCAGAAGAAGAGCTACTCGATGGCAGTGGACATCTGGTGCCTGGGGATTCTGACGTACGAGATGCTGGCTGGGGCAATTCCATTCAAGGCAGAAGACAAGAGCATTAGAAGCACCAAAAAGGCCATTCTTGAGGGAGAGGTGTCCTATCCTGCCTCATTCAGCACACTGGTCAGGGAATTCATCGCAGGATGCACGGAGAAGGACCCAGCAAAGCGAATGACGGTCAAGGAGACCCTGGCTCACAGGTGGCTCAGTCAGTGACGTCATATGCAATTTGTTTGTATTTAAGCTTATTTATTCATGCATTTCATAGGTCATTTGTGATTACGACGGCGTAGATGTAGAGAAGAAGGGCGTTGATGAGAAGAGCCTCGTAGAACCTGCTGAATACCATCGAGACAGACGTCCCCAGACTGATCTCGTGTATCTCTACGCCCCTTTCTATGTGGTATATCACCATTCCGTATCCTACTAGTGTTGCAACCACAAGGAGTATCGCAGGCCAGTTTCTCTTGACGTAGCTCCATGCACCTGCATTCGTCGTGCTCAGTCTTCGTATCACAGCCAGCTCAACCAACAGAAACAGCCCCACAAATACTGCTGCATGCATAACCAATGAACTTGTCATATCGTACTGGACTAGATAGCTCAGTAGACTGTTGTTGTACTTGGCCACTCTTATGTAGAAGTAGAATGTGTCACTAAGAGCCAGTTTCGTGTAGAATGCGAACAGTTGCTTGAATACTCGTATGAGATAGGATAGAAGAAGAATATTGTATATGATTGCGTATGATGCCAGTGGACTCTTCACCTCGCTGAACACCTGCTTCTTCGTCAGCATAATGGTCACTGTTATTGCCACAAGTGGCCCTGCAACCAGTAGGAAGGCAAGAATGACGTAACATCCCATTCGTGACATATTCAGTCTCATTATTGTTGAGAGTGTCTTGTGGAGCGGAGGCAGCGAGTTAAGTTCCTTGTGGATGAATGCAATAAGAATTAGGTCGATTCCAAGTAGTATCACGTTCACTTGTTGGAACATGGGTCAAACAAACACTGGTTGCCAATAATGTTATTCTAAATAACAATAACAAATTATACGGTAGTAAAACAATAGTGGAATAGGGGTGGAATCCAATTAGTATTTATTAGGGGTAAGAATAATCACCATAATGTGTTACAGTAAGTGTTGAATAATCACCCCAATGACAGAGAATAACTCACAAGAAGCATCCAACAACCACAATCAGCTGCCACACCACTACATTGAGATATCAACACGTAACATATCACTTAGATCAGATGCACCAGTCTCCTTTAACGAACATATCTTAGTATTTGATATGGATGACTGTCTCTATCACAACCGTGGGGTGGAAGAGATGTGTCGTAGCCACGCCCTGGGCATCTTCTGCTCCAAAACCAATGGAACTGAGGCTGAGTTTGATGAAAAGTGTAGGAAACACGGAACAAGGCGAATGCTGTTTCTGACTGAATTTGACATGGAGAGTGATGAGATCTGCTGTGGAATTGAATCACCTGATTTCAGTGGACTTCTGAAGCCAAGTGATGAACTCATTGCCAAGTTGAGTGGTCTCAACCATCGCGTGTTTCTGTTGACCAACTCAACTCGCTGTCGAACGCAGCACGTTCTTGGTCTCCTTGGCCTCGATGCCCTCTTTGAACGCGTATTCGTCATGGATTTGAGGGAGAGTGCCCTCTTTATGAAACCAGGCAGAAATGGATACCAATTTGTGGCTGACTACCTCGGGGTGGAAGCAGAACGAGTTCACTTCTTCGATGACATGCCACGGAACATTGATGGAGCCACTGCAGTTGGATGGAACGGGTATCTGGTTCAGAACAACCTGATTGATCAAATTGATAGGGCTGTAGAGAAAATAGAGAAAGGTAAATAGAACTAGTAGTTAGAATGGATTTCTAGTTTATTCCAGTCTATCCTGTTTCCTCCTTCTCTTACTCCTACACTTCTAGTACGTGTCTCCCTGATACCCCAATAATCAGGTGATAATTGTAACAGGTGTCATGGCCATTCTACCACAGTTAGTCTGATTATTATTTCTCCTTATTCATTTCCTTAGTCAACTCATCAACGACTGTCTCTACGCTGTAGGCGTGTTTCTCCAACAATGCCCTGTTCTTTGCTTTGTCTGTGAATCCCATTGCTTCGAGCATGTCCAACTTCGCATCCAAATCATCAGCTGCCTTCACCACATGCAGTGGATAGAAACCATGAGAACATGGACCATTTGCAGGTGGAGCATTCGTGTTCATCTGATTATTCATAGGGTTGTTCATCTGATTGTTCATAGGGTTGTTCATAGGGTACATTTGATTCATCTGATTCATCATAGGATCCATTTGACCCATCTGTCCCATTTGACCCATCATTGGATTATTCATCTGATTCATTGCCATCTCCATCATAGCTGGATTATTCTTCACCATCTCAAACTGCTTCCTTAGCATCTCCTTCTGATCCTCACTTGCATTTGGCATTATCATATTGATCGAATTCTCAATCATTTCTGGGTTATCCAACATGCTCTTCATCATCTCATTCATTCCAGGTGATGCTGGCTGCCCGAAGTTGCCAAATGGATTCCCCTGTGGCTGTGCTGGCTGCTGTGGCTGTGCTGCCTTTGTCTCTGCCTTCTTCTTGATCTCCCTCTTTATGTACGTAAACAGCTTCGTGTCGTCCTCCACTCTCTCCTCAGCGAGTGTCTTCTCTGGATTCAGTCGAGTGGACTTGTTGAAGACCTTCACGTCCTCAGGCGCAGGCCGCTCGCCCTCTGGCCTGCTGGCTACGATGGCCTTGATGAGAGACCTCACTGTCTTCTCCTCCAACTCGGCCATTTTTATTTCAATGGTTTCCATGCAGATCGTAATGAACATGGGATAAAAACAGGAGATGTTTATTGATACAAAACATAAGGGGTAGTAAGTGTAGTTATAGAATAAGGGGTAGTTACGATAGTAATAGAATAAGGGGTAGTTATGGAGTAATAATAGAATAAGGGGTAGTTATGGAGTAATACTAGTAACACTATAACACTACTATAACACTACAACCCTTATCAATTCCAGTACCTTATTAAATATCAAATGCGTAGTCACACAGTGAAACAACCTTGGCCTCAAGGAAGTTGAGGTGTCGTAGAACCATTCCAAAGTGCCACGCGTAGTGGTCATTTGTGGAGTGGTCGTCGTGACGCCACTTTGTGACGAGGATGCAGCACGAGACGATGACGTCAAGGAGACTCTCTCCAACGAAGTGGGAGAGATCGAGGCGCAGGAGCAGGGCGAATGCGTCTGAGAGCGACTCGGCCGAGAAGACGGCCAGCTGGGCCAGGAAGTGGGTGATGGCTGGGTGGTTTGTGAAAAGTGTTCGAATCAGAACCAGAACCACGGTGTGGGCACCAGGGCTGTTTGAGTCCCTGATTCTACGAAACAGGCTGAGCAAGCAGGCGGTGTGGTGGCACAGGTTGGCTCCAATCAGCGACTTGATGGAGCATTCAGGCGAAATGAGCACCCCTTGCACTTTCAGGGGAATTTGATCATTTTCGCATTTTTTACTGATATCAATTTTACAATGGGAAATGGGGGAGCGGCGGGGTTGAAGCAGTCTTCCGGTGGTGCCACTGGGGTGGAGGTGGCGCATGGCCTGATCAGGCTGCCCTGCCAATCTGCTCAGAAAGTTTTCACGTCTGATCATGGGGAGAAATATTTGTGAAATTAATCTGGGACACGTGATCAGATGATGGGGATGGACGCCCAATTCCACTGAGTGGACTAGTCAAATTAATTAAATTAAATGCCTGATAAAAGTGATTTGTTTGGGTGAGTTGGATGGTGCCACTCTCCTACTCCTCTTTCGCCTTCCTTCAGAATTGATCAGTTTTGCTGCTCTCCAAACAAGTAGAGTCTGATTCGTTCGAAAATGCCTGTTTTCCTGGCGTAGACGTCCTCGCTCTGGACGACACCGAAGTTCTTCCTGAAGACTCCAACAATCTCCCCGTTTATCTTCGAATGAGTCAGCTTCATCAGGCGCTCGAGGTCTCCAACCTCCTCGCACCAAACAGAAAGCGAGTTCTTGCCCTCTTCAACTCGCTGGACAGTCGCAACCTGCCTGATTTTTGATAGAACCGCTCCCCTGTTTCCTGGGCTGAATCCAAAGACCACGACGTGCTTGGTCTCGGTGCTGTGCTCCCTCGTTGCTGCCATGTCGTAGTACGTGCCCTGTGGAATCGTATTCTTCCTTGAATCAATGGATTTGGCTGCCTGGGTGCTTCCAAAGAGACTTGGCATGTACGACGAGTTGTTCTCAGACTGCATTTATGGGCTAAATTTATTGTGACTCGTTTGTGGGCAGTCCGCCAGTCAGGTAGACGAGGACTTCGTCTGAGGATACGCGAAGGGCATCCACAAACAGCAGTGCCTCTCTATTCACCAGAAGTCGGAGCCAGTCTTCCTCAGACTCAACAAACATGTTTTCGGCGTAATAGACTCGATAGTCTCCAGCAAGAGAGACGCGAAGCAGTCTCTGGCTCTCCACAACGGTGCCACTGCCTTCGTTCTCAGCCAGATAGTCGACGTACGTCTCTGTTTCATCGACTCCTCTCACAACCCCCTGAAAGTAGAACTTCTTCACCTCATTTATGGCCAGGCTGTAGACGGTGCTTCTGCTCTCATTCGGCCCCTGCTCATCTACCGCCTTAAAAAGCTCCTCAGCCGTCGTTTGAACTGGCGCATAAAACAGGTCAACCTGTTTGTGGACGCCCCTGAATATTTCAGTAGTTCCCTCTAACTCCTCAACTCTACCAAAATTATCAGGAAGATACCCAATTGCGCCCTCCTTGTAGCGACTCCTTCTCTCCCTTCGTACCATTCTGTTCTCTTCCGCATTATAGTACGTCCTACAGCCACCATCGTCCTCTATCCTTATTCTCGTGTATATTGAGCTGATATAGAGCTCTGCTCCGCCCCTATGGATCCTCCTCATCTCACACAGCTCAACCACCCTGTTTCTGAGTCTGTAGAAGTCCTCTTGTGAATTATTCTGCAATAAGACAGAAAACACGTTTCCGTCTTCATCCTCCATTCTGAGGAGCAGATACTCCTGGTAGACGTGTTTGGTGGTCTGTCTGAGTGTGACAGAGGAGTAGACCACTCTTCCTCTGATTGTATCCAACAGTCTGATTTCCCTATGGCCAATTGGTCTCCTGGGAAACACCTTGAAAACTTCCTTAGGGGTGATTTCTTTCACCTTGAAGTAGCAGCTTTCTGTAAATGTGCCGTAGATGATTTTATCAGGCACGTTGCTCGCAGATCGCTGTGAAAACGACTTCACGTAGACCGAGTCGCCCACCTGCAGCGACGAGTAGAGCGTAAGATGCTCCTTCCAGAAGACCAGTTTCACAAAGACGTTGTTGGCCGTGACTATCGCAAAGCAGAACGGGTTGTAGGCGTGTGGGTAGATGTTGATTCGTGTTTTCTGGACTATTCTGCCTATGAATGCACCAGTGACACGCGCCTGGAGGTTTCCAACTTCCTCGTTATTCAGCCCCTGAATTCGGTATTTTCCAACAAATGACCCATTCAGACGAACTGGCTCGAAGTAGATCGGATCGTGCTCCTCTCTGGTTGGAACCAGTGCGCCTGATGCATTGTAGGCCACGCCACAGTTCCTGCTTTCAGGAAGTGTGTCATTCAGAAATTTGGTCAAATTCAGGTCCAATAGAAATTCAAGCTGGTTATTTTCCTCGCGTATCCTGGCTACGTCGACTGCGGTTGCAAAGTGCCTGCTTTCATCGCCGCATATCACGAACTCAATCCCGCTCTCGCTGTCCCTGGTGACCTGAATGAAGTCGCCCTCGAAGAATGCGCCCATCTCAATAATGCGACTCATTTTCACTGATACGGAGACCATCTCCGCCCTCTCATCGTCTGCGAGTGATATGACGTACGATGGAATGGCCCCGTGCTTCTTGAATATCCCGATAATTTGGTAAATCTTGTTCAGAATATTCTCCATGGGTAAAATAATGTTAGTCAAGTAGATAGAAGAACTAGTGAAATTTTTACAGGTGAAAGTGATCGTGGACGAAGTTGACCAGGCAGGTGATCCAGGCGAATTGGAACTGGAAATGGCGCCTTCCTCCTGGTCATTTTTGGGGCTGGAACCCCCAAGATGGCAACAAAGGAAGAGGCAGTTGAGAGCTACCACAATGCGGTGAGACAGCACGAGATTGTGCTTGAGGAGCTGAAGAGCGAGCGAAACATCCTGAAGCAGACTGAGAAGTCGTACGAGAAGAGCGAGAGGGACATGAAGGCGATGCAAACAATTGGGCAGAATGTTGGAGAAATACTGAATGGGCTGAGTCCTGAGAAGTACATTGTGAAGACGAACCACGGGCCACGATACGTCGTAGGATGCGCGAAGAACGTGGACAGGGCCCTTCTGAAGAGCGGAAGACGAGTTGCCCTTGACGTGACCACGCTCACGATCGTAAGGGCCCTTCCAACTGAAGTTGACCCCACTGTTTATGCAATGGCTGAGACCACGAAAGTGGAGGAAATCGACTTCAACAGCATCGGCGGGCTGACTGAGCAGATTCGAGACATCCGCGAGGTCATCGAGCTGCCTCTGAAGAACCCTGAGATCTTCAGGCGAGTTGGAATTCAGGCGCCAAAGGGGGTGCTGCTCTACGGGCCACCTGGAACTGGAAAGACGCTGCTTGCGAAGGTGGTTGCTGCCACGATGGGCGTGACGTTCATGAAGGTGGTTGCGTCCTCTCTGATTGAGAAATACATCGGGGAGAGTGCCAGGATGGTCAGGGAGATGTTTGCGTATGCTCGAGCCAATGCCCCTTGCATTATTTTCATGGACGAAATTGATGCAATTGGAGGCAGCCGATCTGACGAGAGCAACTCGAGCGACAGGGAGGTGCAGAGGACGCTGATGGAGCTGCTGAACCAGCTCGACGGATTCAGCGCCCTCGACGACGTGAAGGTGATCATGGCCACAAACAGGCCCGATATTCTCGATCCAGCCCTGTTGAGGCCTGGGCGACTTGATCGTAAGATTGAGATTGGGCTTCCAAATGAGCAGGGGCGAAAGGAGATACTGCGAATTCACAGCCAGAAGATGAATCAGGAGGAGATTGACCTCGATTTGGTGGTGAAGATGAGTGCTGGATTCAACGGGGCTGATTTGCGAAACGTGTGCACCGAGGCAGGGATGATAGCACTGAGGGAGGAACGAGACTACGTCATAAACGACGATTTCGTAAAAAGTGTTCGAAAAATGGCAGAATCCAAGAAATTAGAGAGCAAATTGGACTACAAACGCAGGTGAATAATTGGATGAGTTGTTACTCAAGAAATCAAACATTATAGCTAAGGGTTTATTTTAAAAGTTCTCTAATCCTCAACATACTGAATTGCTGCCTATTTCTCTTCCTGATTATTCTGACTATTCCGATTACCTTGATTACCCTGATTACCCTGATTATTCTAATTACCCTGACTATCCTGACTATCCTGACTACCCTGATCACTGCCTATAATTCTGTCTACTATTTCGATTGTCTCCTCTGGTCCAGTTGTCGTGAATCCAACTGTTCTTGAATCAGAAAACAGCCCATGATCATTTCCACCCTCTTCTGTTTTATCCCCTATGAAATAAATCAGCCCCTCTTCAATCATATTCAGGCACTGTGTCTTATCCCACCCTACTGGAAATATGTCAACTGAAATCTGACCACCAATTGCACAGTCGAGACCCAATTCATCGAGAAGTGGCCTAATCTGCTCCACCAGTCTCCGTCTTATCCCATTCTTCCTGTCAAATGCGTCGAACTCCACTCTTTCAGCCGTGCTACAGCTTCTTCCTATCACACTCACGTTTACGCCTGATTCCCTCATTTCCACGAATGTCCCACGCTTCACTGGACAGTCTGTCTCGCCAAGAATGACCAGAATCCGATTAATCAGCCTCGAATACTCTTCCTCGCTGATCTCGTCAAGCAGTCTCCTGCTTCTCACCAGTTTGCCATTTTTGTGGAATTGTGCTCCATTTTCCGTAAAGACGTAGTCAAAGAGCTCAATGAGATCTGGACCAAGTTGGCTGACTTGTTCTCTGAGACTCGATCCACTTACGAGTGCCAGACTGTGGCCACTCTCCCTGATTCGTCCCAGCATCCGTCTGATTCCATCTGGTGCCTGACACTTGTTCACTGCCAGTGTTCCATGGACATCAAACAGAAACAGCCCTCTTCTTTTCTCATCCCCCATTAATTGGCTACCAAAATGAATTATGAAGCAGAATACTCAGGTTGACCAATGATAGATCGAGTAGGCAGCTATAAAACAGAGAAGGAGACTCTCATAGGATGAGTCGGAGTCAACGAGTAGCAGGCATGCTGAACGAGGCAGTGGCATTGGAGCATAAGGCGTGGTACTACTACACTCTTGTTGCTGGAATGATGGATAGAAGTGCGTATCCAAATCTGTCAGTCTGGTTCAGGAAGGAGGCCCTTGATGAACTGGAACACGCCCAGATTGTGATATCGTTCATAAACAGGCTGAATACGCCACTCAGGTTCCCTGATATTGGGAGACCTGTTTTGGATGAATCAGATCAGTTGGTGATTGACGCATTCAGAAAGGCAGTTGAGTTTGAGCAGATTGTGCTAGGCCACTACTCGAAGATGGCTGCTGTTGCTGATGAGGAGGGTGATTTGGTTGTTGCTGAATTCTGTGATCAGTTTCTACGGTTGCAGATCAAGGAAGTGAAATCATTCAGGGATCACCTGAGAAATGCAGAGAGGTGCAAGAGGGAGGCAGACACGTTCGTATTTGATCAGTCATTTGGTAAGTGATTTATTAGTAAATGTTTTATTAGTAAATGATTTACGAGTTACTGATCACTGTCCGTAGATGGCTCTCATTGCTGCATCCACGTTGACTGACTTGTTGCATGGAAGTGGTTTAGGCAGCACTGGTGCATTACAAGGGGCTGTTGTCTGAGACTGAGACCGTAGCAAGTCAGCTGCTCTGATTTTGGTAGCGTATGCGATGCAGTCTGTTCGACCAGTGACGTCACTGAGTCGCACTGATGGCTCTGGCTTAGTGCATGGCTCAGGTTTGTAGTCAGCACCACAATTCAGAATATCAGCATTGGTGAAAGTGACCTTCTTAGACTGTTTACATGGCATAGGTTTGGTGAGGCAGTTATCGTTGCACTTATCAGTACATCCACTATTACACCCATCATTACACTTATCATTACAACTATTACACTTATCATTGCACTTGTCATTATTACACTTATCATCACATCCACTATTACACTTATCATTACAACTATTACATCCACTACTATTACAACTACCACAACTACCACAACTATTACCATTACAACCACTACCACAATTACCTTCTTCAGTTGAAAAACTTTCTTGTGGCCTTGGCTTCTCAGTTGGCTTTATTGGCAATTCAGTCCCACACTTTGCACTTGATATTTTGTTTCTGATCCAGTTGAACAGGTGTGATCTCCTATCACTGCCCTGCGTAAACAGCCTGGAGCTGATTGATCCAAGGAGACTGCTCTTCCTCTTCTTTGCCTTGTGCTTCTCAATGGCCCGTGAAAGTGGATCAAATATTGCACTCAACTTGTCACTCCTCTTCTGGGAGTCCTTCTCAATGAAACAGGTTCGCTTCACTTCCTCGTACTGCGACCCAAACAGTCGAAGAAACTTCCTGAACTCAGCCAGTGCAACGTGCTTCTCGCGATAGAAGCCAAATTCAACCTGTTTTCCACCGTAGTTGATTCGGACGTACTCCTTTCCACCGTGTTCGTAGACTTCTACGAATAGGGCAGCAGCGTAGGACGGAAATGAGCTCACAGCCACGTCCAGTCCACTCATCAGCATGTTCAGGGTGGAGTCGTGGGCTGAGACAAGGACGAGGCTGCTTTCTCCATCGAGATACTCGAGGAGCTGCTGGGCGTAGTAGGAGAAGACTGTTCCAGTCAGACCGCGATTCTCCTTCATTTCGGCCATTTTGTCCTCAAAGAGCATGGCCTCGTTTCCAATGAACTGGGCCACCGATGAGTAGTCGCAGCTGTCGTCCTTGCAGTCGTATGGTACGTCATTGCACAGTGACGTCATGATTCTATCGAACTTGTAGACGTCTTCCTGCTTCTTCACCATTTTCTGATCAAAACAGCTTGTTGGATTGATCAGCTGGAAATCGAGAATGGTGCTCTTGTTTGACGTAGGCAGCTGGCTCAGGACGCCCTGGAGCATCGCCTGTGTCCGATTCAGCCCAGTGTGTACGCCAACCACTGCTCCACCCTTTTTGCCAATTTGACTGAAATAGGCATCGTTGATGTGTTGTCCCAGTGTCTGGGCCTGTTCGTACCCCTTCACAGTCAGGTCGCCATCTCCACATTTTATCAGGGCACACTCATCGAGAGTGCATTTCATACAGTTTCGGCTGCTCCAGTTGTCTGGATCAGTCTCATCCTCCTTCTTTACGACGAGTGGAGACCTGTCTCCGTGTCGGAAGAAGGCAACTACCTTCTTCAGAGTGTGTCCATTTGGAATATACTCGTATTTTGGTTTACAGTAGCCCCTGTATTTGTCTA
>LWDP01000012.1:0-38135 GCA_002087915.1 Enterospora canceri
AAAATGTGCGCAGACGGTCAATTATTTTCATAACGACCTTCCTGTTAAGGTTCACCTCGGTCATGATCTGCACTTGAGTGTTGTTATTAAACCATTTACAGCACACCTTAATGATTATCCACTACAATCATGGTTGTAGCACCTGAACGCCATTCCATCTTTGTTGCGGGTGTATGGCTTGCATACCATGTCAACAGAGCACGTTGGACATGCAACCACTCGCTTCAACACTCCTCTAACTCTGAGGAACTCCACGAGACCCGCAACAGGTCCGTTCATCACAGGTTCCAGCACATTCTGGCAGTAGTGAGACATACGTGATAAAATTAACCCCTGAAAAATTTTACCTTAAAAACCATTTTTTTCTATCTTGGAAAATACTACAAACACAACCCCAGTGTTGCTTATTTTCTCACATCTGAAGAAGGTCATGATTCAGTAAAGTATATCGGGTAAACACATAGTTTTAATCCATCTTCTTTATATCCACTTAACCAAACACGGTATATAATGCAAATATTACCATAACGGTTTTCTCAAATTTCAATAATCCAATATCATTACTAGGTTAGATGTAACATACTCAGTTATATCAACACATTCCACAACCATCTTCTTTCCAATAACATATGTATCATCTATTTTTGTTGTTCTCACTCATTCTTCTAAATCAGGGTTATGTTATTTTATGCACAGTGTTTATTTACTATTGCTTTAAATAAATTCAAAATAAATAACCCATGGTTAAGGAACTACCACCGCGCAAGCACAACAAGATCGTGACATGGGCCGATCCGATTGCTGAGACCAGGTTGTTTGTGAAAGAACCGTCATCTGAAGACATGCGTGACATACCCGAGGACAGCGAGTATTATGCATATGATGACAGTGAGGAATATGACACAGATGACGTGTTAGAAAATGGAGGGATAAACCAGGGTTCAGGGGTGGCCCAGGTTACTAAGGAAATTGTTCATGAAGAAGAGGAGCAGAAGGATCCAGAAACAACTGAGATCGTAGAACAGCTAAAGCAGAATCAAAGTATTGATCAGGTTCAGGAGATAGAACAGGTTTTTACTGAAAGCAATACTATACTCTATGATCTCATAAGTAGCAGAGCTCAACTCAAAGATCTCGAACAGAACCTTGAAGAGACCAAAAAGAGTCTCAGAACGGTATTTGTTGCTCATGATGAACTAAAAGCAGATATTGATAGGAAGAACATGCTGCTGAAAGAGTGTACTGCAGAATCAGAGAGAAACAGGCTGATGCACGTGAAAGCATATGAAACAGTATCTGAACTTACGAAATACATTCAGGTGAGAGAGCTGGCCAAAACCGAGGACAGGGTGAATCCCGGCATGTCAAATGAGCCAGTGACTCCTCCTAAGAAAAGTATGTCAGAAAGAACAAAAAAGAAGATCAAATATTACATCACAAAGGCGATTAAGAAATGTGGTACAAAACCAGTTCGTGTTACCATTCATAGGCGAAATAAGGCGCCTTGTGTGCTGATGCTAACACGAAATGAAGAAAACAAGATACAAACGCAGGTGATACAAACATGTTGAACATATTGATCACATCCCCAAATACCCCAACACCCCTCTATTCCATTAAACTGTCCAGATTTATCTAAAATATTTTGATTATTTCTCCAATATCAGTTGAATATCTACTCAACTTCCTGAATTTTTACCACAGACATAATGTCGTTAAATAACCGAGCTAAAGAAGATTGAACGATGGGCACTCATCAGCTGAGGCACGAGATGAACCGCAAAGTGAAGCCCCGGTAGAGACTCCTGAGCCACAGGCCGAGGAGTCAAAACCTAAGGACGACTAATCAGAAGCCGTATTGGAAATGAGGGCTTCGCAACCATACCTGAATTATGCCAAATATAGATACTAAATCATCTCTATTCATATAAATACTAGTAGAATACCATATTTTGCAGCAAACCTGTTTATTAATTCCCTAGCATGAACATACTTCACACTTTGGTTCTTCATTTTCATCGTCTTCCGTTTGCTGATTCTTCATTGAGCTGAGTGTCTTAATGATCAGTTCCTTGTTAACCGTGAACTTAATTGCACTTGCAACTGGACATGTCCTCAGATAGTACATTCCTGTCTTCAATCCCAACTTCCATCCATAAAAGTGCATTGAGCTCAATACGCCGTACGTAGGCTGCTTCACAAACAGATTCAGTGACTGTGACTGATCAATAAATGCCTGCCTGTCATTCGCCATGCTCAACACGTTCTTCATTTTCATCTCCCAGAATGTCTTGTAAATCTGCTTAATGTTGTCTGGAATCACTGGAATATGCTGAATGGACCCGTCGTATTCGATGATCAGCTGCCTCATCTCATTCGACCACAAATTCAGCCTCTTCAGGTCTTCAACCAGAAACTTGTTCACAATTTGGAATTCTCCTGCAAATGTCCTCCTGGTGAAGATGTTCGACTGAATTGGCTCAATGCACTCGCTGTTTCCAGCCACCTGTGCTGTGCCTGCTGTTGGCATACAGGCGGTAGTTAGTGAGTTTCTGACTCCAAACTGCCTTATTTTGGCACGCAATCCTTCCCAGTCCCACATGCCTGAAACCAGTTCCCCCACATTTCGCCTACCATTTGCGTAAACCTCAAAATGGAATATTCCTTTTGAATACATTGATCCATTAAAACACGGATAGACGCCCTTTACCTGTGCTAGCTCACACGATGTCTCCATTGCAGCGTAATAGATTGTCTCGAATATCATCTTGTTCAGTTTGACTGCCTCTTCTGACTCAAATGCGTATCTCATCATCATGAACGTGTCTGCCAGTCCCTGTACGCCAATTCCAAGTGGCCTAGTCTTGTTGTTTGATGCCTGTGCTTCATTTGTTGGAAACTCAAACGTGTCAATCATCGTATCCATGTTCACCACCACCTTCTTAACAACTTGTCGCAGCAAATTGAAGTCGAAGTACTTCACGCCACCAGAAGACGCCTTGACGTATTTTGGTAGGCAGATTGAAGCCAAATTGCATACAGCAGTTATCTCTGAGTCTGTATACTCCACTATTTCTGCACATAAATTAGATGTCTTAATTGTTCCCATGTTATTCTGGTTACAATTCCTGTTACAGGAGTCCTTGTAGACCATGTAGGGAGTTCCTGTCTCAATCTGGGCACATAGAATCTCTTTCCACAGCTTCTGGGCTGGAATGACGTCCCTGTCTACTGTTTTCTCATAATGCTCGTATAGCTGCCTGAATTCATCACCATAGACGTTGTCAAGCCCCTTTGCGACATTTGGATCAAAGAGCGACCACATCTCCCCCTTCTCGACTCTCTCCATGAACAGGTCTCCAACCCATAGGGCAGTAAAGGAGTCTCTAGCTCGATACTCCTCAGTCCCCGTATTCTTCCTCAAATCCAGAAACCCCTGAATGTCCTTGTGCCACGGTTCCAAATAGAATGCGGCTGTAGCGCACCTGCGTGCCCCACCCTGATTGATGTACTTCATGGAATCATTGATCAATTTGATTATTGGAATAATTCCCTTTGATACGCCACCAGTCGTCACAAGTGGACTGTTGTTGCTTCGTAGGTTGCTCAAATGGATTCCAATTCCGCCTGACAGCTTGCTGTAGATCGCAGACTCCTTGATTGTCTCGAATATCCCCAGAATCGTGTCCTCTTTCATTGCCACCAGAAAGCAGGAAGCCAACTGGTTCTTTTTGAAGCACGAATTGTAGAGAGTTGGGGTAGCATGCGTATAGTGCTGTGAACTGATGAGCCTGTACGTCTCCTCTACCATCTGGTGGTTGTCTCTGTGTATCTGTATTGCCACACGCATGTACATGTCCTGTGGGCTCTCGACTGTCTCGCCATTCACCTTGATCAAATACGACTTGATCAGTGAGACCAGTCCGAAGTAGTCGAAGTTGTAGTCTCTGCCGTAGTCGACCATTGAGTCATACGCCTCCCTCTTCTCCATCACCATTGAATATATCGACTCATTCAGAATTCCCTTTTCCTGCTGTATTTTCTCAAATTTTTCACTCAGGTTTCCTCTGGTTATCTGGTGCAAATATTTCACCAGAATCACTGATGCAAGTTTGTTGTAGTTTGGGCTGAGAGTGATCATCGATGCTGCGACCTCGCTGCAGTACCAGGCCATCTCCCTCTCTGTCATCCCCACGGCCAGCCCACTCTCGACCCTGCTGAAATACGCCTCCAGGTCGACTAGCTTTACACCGAACTCCTCCACGTACCCTCTGATTGGTCCCACATAGTTCATTCTGGTAATTGCTGTCATAATAGGGTGAAAAATATCACTTATTATACCACAATAATCCATTTCACCATTTCATTCCATTCTACCCTATTCTACCCTATTTCACCCATATTATATTTATAGTGGATATCAGCCTACTCATTACGGTGAATAATTAGTGTGAATATTTTTCACCCCAATGAGAGAAATTGTTTCAATCCACATTGGTCAAGCTGGAATCCAAATTGGAAATGCCTGCTGGGAGCTGTACTGCAGAGAACACGGAATCAACCCAGATGGAACACCTTCTGAATCATTTGTCGACGACGAGAGCTGCCAGTCCTTCTTCTACAGGACGTCAGCAAACAAGTTTGTTCCTAGATCGGTTATGGTCGACTTGGAACCAGGGGTTGTGGCAGAAGTAGAAAGAGGCGAATACGCCCAGCTGTTCCACCCCGACTCGCTGATTGCTGGGAAGGAGGACGCGGCCAACAACTACGCCCGTGGCCACTACACGGCTGGGCAGGAGATGCTTGAGCCCGCTCTCAACGCCATTCGAAAGATCGTGGACCAGTGCAACGGGCTCCAGGGCTTCCTGATCTTCCACTCCTTCGGAGGCGGAACTGGATCTGGTTTCGGGGCACTGCTGATGGCCGAGCTCTCCAAGGAGTTCGGAAAGAAGTCGAAATTGGAGTTCTCTGTTTATCCAGCACCAAAAATAGCATCTGCGGTGGTGGAGCCGTACAACTCGATTCTGACCACCCATGCGACGATGGAGCACTCCGACTGCTCGTTCATGGTCGACAACGAGGCCATCTACGACATCTGCAAGCGCCTTGGGATCGAGAGGCCGCAATACGCCCACATCAACCACGTTGTGGCGCAGGTTGTCTCGAGCATCACGGCCTCGCTCCGATTCCAGGGCGAGCTGAACGTGGACCTGACCGAGTTTCAGACGAATTTGGTTCCATTCCCACGAATCCACTTTCCGCTGATTTCGTACAGTCCGATGATTGCGGCAAACAAGGCAGGCCACGAGCGACTCAGCGTCAGAGACCTCACGTTCAACTGCTTCGAGTCGCACACCCAAATGGTGAAGTGCGACACGAAGAGGGGGAAGTACATCGCATGCTGCATGCTGTTCAGGGGAGACGTGACGACGAAGGAGGCAAATCAGGCCACGGCTGAGGTCAGAACCAAAAAGGCCTCTCATTTCGTGGAGTGGTGCCCAACTGGATTCAAAATTGGTCTGAACCAGAAGAAGCCGACTGTTCTGCCTGATTCGCCAATGGCTGGGGTGAGCAGGGCTGTTTGCGCCCTCTCAAACACCACCGCAATTGCAGAGGCGTGGTCCAGGCTCAACAACAAGTTCGATTTGATGTTTGGAAGAAGGGCATTCGTCCACTGGTACGTGGGTGAGGGAATGGAAGAAGGCGAGTTTAGCGAAGCAAGAGAGGACATGGCATTGCTTGAGGACGAGTACAAGCACATCATCAGTCTGTGAACATCAATAAATATTTGGTAGTAATGACCTATGGAAAAGTATAGTGAATTTAATGATCCATATACGGGAATAAACCCATTTCTGAGACCAAGGTGTGTCAGAATTGGAATGGGGGTGCTGATTAGGGCATTGGTTGTGCTACCAGTCTACATTCTGTATAGGCTGGGACTGGTTTCAGTACGAAGAATAATAACAGTAGAAGAAAAGAGGAGGATTCCACTCTACAAGAAGATATACGCAAATAGTGTAGGGGAATTCGATGAAGAGATTATCAGGAGCAGCTGTGACGTACGGGGGACACTGCTGTTTCCAGAGGGAGCAACAACAAACAACAGGTGCATTCTGAGCTATGGGGATGAGAAGTGCGACTACGTGGTGGGATTGAGGTATAGTCCAGAATGCATATATTCTGGTGGAAGCAGATTGACGTGGTTGATCAGGTTTCTGGGCTCAAGAAGGAGAGTGGTGGTGGATTGTGAGAGGGGAAGTAATTTGGAAAGAGTAACAGGGCTGAAGCAGGTCAAGTTGACGCAAAAGGATAAGGAAAAATTCATTAAAAAGACCCTTAGGGAATGATAGGGGTATTTATAATGGTTTTATGTGTTATACGATATACAGCAGTGTTATTTCATAAGGAAATACGAATTAATAGGAGTTCAGTATTGCTCATAGCACATCCAGATGATGAATCGATGTTCTTTACGCCATTTTTGAGTCACCATAAGCCAGTTATTCTGTGTTTATCAGGTAAAAAGAGAACAGGAATTGAGGAGTCTGTGTAAAGAGAGGGGATTGAAAGTGGTATTTGGTGACTTCGTGGATGGAGATGCGTGGGATGTCAGGAGAATATCGCTATTGCTACTGGAAACAATAAAAGAGTGTAGTAGTGGAGGATGCACCATCATTACATTTGATGGAAAGGGCGTGAGTGGCCATAAGAATCACGTACATTGCTACCTGGCTGCTAAACACGTCCAGAAGTCACTGAACACCAAAGGAGTCTCCTTCTTCTACCTGAAATCAGTCTCACTTCTTGAAAAGTATCTGATTTATTTTTCAATACCTAATTTTGTTAATTTGAGTATGCAGACTGGGTTATCAAACATGAATCATCACGAGTCTCAGCTGAAATGGTACAGATACATTTGGATATTCGCATCCAACTACATGATATACAACACATTCACTACTCAGTGATGACAGAGTTGTAGTTATCAAAGACATTGGTGAGTCTCAGGTGGTATTTTGGGTCTATTCCCGTAAATGGCCTATGCAAAATGTACACTTTTGCCTTTGTTAGGAGTGTTCTGAATATGGCCACTGTCTTTCTCTGGCCGTAACTCAGTCGCTCTGGTTTCATCCTGTATATTTCATCAATTGATTTCAGGCCTAGAATTTCACAAAATAGGCCAGAAAATCCGTGAGTAGCGAGCTGCTTTCTGAACTGCTTCTTACAAGAGACGTTTCCATTGTTGTTCAAATTGTACGCTATTGATTTGTCATTTAGAAGTGTCTCAGTTGATAGCACTGCCACCTCATTGTTGTACTGTTCATCTACGTCAATTTTGGCTGATTTGACCTGATTTGATAGACGACTTTTGCTATTGAATTCAGTTGGAATGAGTCTGAAATCACTTACTGCATCACTAACAACTGTTCCCAGTATTCCACAACAGATGAAGAATCCCACGTTGTCGCATATTGTATCAATTGTTGCAGTATTCTGATCAATATTCATTCTTCTAAATGCCCTTAATATTTCAGCAGAATAAATCATTAATCTGTTGAAAAGAGTGTGGAATTCAGTCACAAGAATAAGTTGATGATCGTATTCAGGCAAATCGAGATACTTTTTGGAGATGAATTCCCTTGAATTGTGAATTGTCAGGATGTTTCTGAGTCTCAATGCCTCCTGCAGGTGTTGAACTTGACTCGCATTTGCTTCCACCTTCTTCTTTCTGAAATGGACTCTACATAAAACGAATAGGACACTTATGCACCAATATACGCCCAAAAGTGCTCCAAATATCCATTTGTGTCTGATTAGTCTGAATATGCTCACGTACTGTCCCATTAGTATGCCTATTTTGAATCTGTTTCGAATGAATTCGAGCG
Organism: Enterospora canceri; assembly: GCA_002087915.1. Taxonomy (NCBI): domain Eukaryota; kingdom Fungi; phylum Microsporidia; family Enterocytozoonidae; genus Enterospora; species Enterospora canceri. The sequence continues at coordinate 7,890 of LWDP01000012.1, forward strand.
TAGCATTCGATTGGACTCTGAAATGGTGGATGTTCTCGTTTTTATCCGAATAAATTATACATTTTATGATCTCCCTGTAAACACTGTTTCTGATGCTGTGGATGAACAACTCAACAATCAGCTCAATCAGAATCAACATGGCCTCGTTACAGGCCAATGGCATTATAAAATATACAAACCATCTTTCTGTCTTTTTTGATAGAAATTCATCTCGAACATTCTCGAGTATTCTGCCTACGAACACGTAGACCAATTCAACTCCAATGATGAACAATATGAAACCAATGTTGCTGTGTGTGCTAAGAAGGAATCTGAGGATGTTAATTGCTTTCTTGAAATTCTGTACCAGTTTCATGGGGTGATTTAGTTTACTATTTTCATAGACTCAAATGGTGACGATTGTCTCATTCTTGGTCTCAAATCTGCTCTTAATGTTCGAAATGAGGCTGCTTAGCCTGTCTCCAATGAATGTGAAGATGCGTGTGTTGTGCTCCTTGAGTCTGGTGAAATATTTCAGTGCAGTCTGCTTGAATCGTGAATCTGCCTCAGGATAGTCCATCTTGTCCTCTACGACACCTTGGTCTGCGTCAATTGGTTCCATGGTCTCCTCTGCCTTCCTACCAAATAGCATAAAACAAAATAAACAAACCAAATAATTTTGTAACGTGTTTTACTCCTTCTCATTCATATAGGAGCTTGATGAATTCACGTACTGAAATGGGCTGTGTTGGCGTACATGGGATGATTTTGAATGTCTCTGCAATCTCATTGTCGCATAGGCCATTTGTTCCAATTTTCAGAATGTGCGAAATGTCACTGTATGTCAGATACTCCCCGTAGTATTTTACCAGCTTCTGCTCGTCCATGTAGTCGCATTCCTCCAATGCCTTAGTGAACTCCTCGTATGACTGAATGGTCACATCCTTCCCACTGTAGACGAATCCAAGTGCACCAAGTCTCTCTTTGGCTGTCCCGCTCTTATCCTGGCTAAATTCCCTATATTTTCGTTCCATTATTTCAGTGGATAGTGGCATCAAGGGGCCAAAATGAACAGGTATTTGTTATTGTATCAATTAATTCAAACGTGTCACAGAAAGTACTCCACGAATCCAAGCAGCTCTTCCATGAGTTTGTCATCAGTCTCAAGACCAAAGAATGCAATGACTTTCTGCTGCAACTCCTTCATTTCTGAGAACAATTCACATCCACGACTGTATTCCTCTTCATCAACGGTGTTCTTGACGTATGCGCTTTTTACCTCACCGAATTCATTGATCAGTGCATCAACTGCTTCGTGATGTGCTATTTCACCCAGTTCTTCCTTCAATTTGACCAAATCAATTTTTGGTTTGATCAGGTTCCTAATTTGAGTTGTATGGAATTTGCTCAATGAATCAAATGTGAAGCCTTCTGCTTTTCCACCAAATCCATTTCTATTGAGCTGGTTGCCGATCACAAGCAATCTACCAAACAGCTCCTTGAGACTTTGGCTTTCTAGAATCCTCTTGTACGTTTTTATAGTCAGTTCAAAGATATTCGTGTAGTTCTTTGCTTTGTAGAGGTGCAGAAACATCTGTGATGCCACGGCTTCTTTAAACTCCTCAAGGTCTTCGATGATGTAGAAAAATCGATCAGCATTTGGCATCTTTTTTGGATCTGTTTTCTTGATCTTTTCGAATTCTTCAGTAGTGCACATGTAGTGGCACAGTTGCTTTATCAACACCTCGTTTTCACATTCCAGTTTTAGAATTTGATCTCTTAATTCTTCATATGTCAATTTGATCACACTCAACGCTATTGATATCGCATTGCTCTTCTTTAGATCCATACAACAAATCAGGTCTGATCCTTTTGTGGCTTCAGCTGCCTTCTTTTCTTTTGGAACAACTTTCTTCTCGAATACCTTGAATTCCTCCAATTTGAAATGCTTCTCATTTTCTAGTATATTGATGTTAGTGAAGATTGTCCTTTTTCCCTTAGGCATTTTGGACCATCTTAGTCCACAATACACCTGTTTAGTATCTAACATAGAGACTGCCTTGGATGCTTTTCCAAAAGAGAACTTCTTTGGTTTTTTAGGTTTAGTTTCTTGTTGATCAAGTTCCACCGTCTTTTGAATGGTGGATTCTGCTATATTTTGAACAACAGTTTCTTCTTTTGATAGTGGGATTTCTACTGGTTTCTGTTCAACTACTGTTTTTTCTTCAATTGTTGTTTTGGGTTCTTGTTCTTTGATTCTTTCTTTTGCTATTTTTACCTCTTCTTTTACAGCTTCAACCCGTTTGAATTCTGTTTTAGCAGCAGACTCTACCTTGGGTTCAGGTTCTTTTATTTCTACAACGTCTTTAACTGCCTTAATTTCACTTGTTTTATCAAATGCCTTATTTTCTATACTTAGCTGTAGTTCCTTGAATTTGCTTTCCAATATCAAATACTTGGCATTGCTATCTTCTAATCCACTTTTATACTTCTCTATTGTATTCTTATACTCTTCTATACATTCTGCATCAATATTGATCATGTTTTTTCTAAATGATTTGCTCAATATTTCTAGCAGTCTTTTGTACGTTATATCACATTTGAACTTCTCTTTGTGTTTGTATATGTTGATTTTGATCTGTTGCATCTGTGGTTCATGCTCCAACTTGAAGATGAAGTTCAATTCATCATCAATTTCATCCCAGGTCAATGCATCTGATATAAAATACTGCAAATATGTCATATTGGCAGACAGGTTATCAAATAGTGCATGTAGTCCCTGACATCCATTGAGATACTTGAAGAACAACTGCTTATCAAATGCATCGTAGTTTTCAAGTGCCTCAATTGATACTGGTCTATTTGGTTTCAATACAACGAAGATGTCAAACAGGGTGCTCAAATAATCACAGTTGGTTGATGTGAATGTCTTCTCAAGCACCCTGAATCCATTCATTTCGTTGAATGTGTTTAGAATAGTTTCTCTTTTTATTCTTATGCAAATAAATTTCAAGAACATAAGATTAAGAAGAGATCTCCTCTGGTTTAGAACAGCCAATATCTGCCTTGTCTTTTCTAGGCACTCTTTTTCTGTGTATTCTTTCACTGCTTTCTCTATTTTCAAACTGTATTCCTTCACAGTATTCATTGGGGGCAATTCTAAAACGAAAGCAATAATGATTGCTAAATGCATGTTGACACATGAAAATTATAACCAAAATGCCATTTACCTCATACAACATGAATTATCCATTGAAAATGCATATTTCAGCAATGGTACTCGTTTTTGTACAATCCTAAACAGTTTTCAAAGATCAGTTGCAGCTTCTCTAAAAATGTTTTACCTGTGAAACAATGCTGTTCCCACTTGTTGCGTGTCTAGATTTAAATACTGTTGCCATAATTGATGCAGGATCAACAGGTACGAGATTGAATCTTTACAGTTTTGATAAATCAAAAATAGAACTGTGTAAACAATACAAACACCCAAAAGCAATCAGTGAAGAAGCATACGAAGAAGTGCTAAGTTCTTTGACCACAAAATTAGACGAGAAGATTCCACTGGGATTCTATGGCACTGCTGGAATGAGACAAGATTCAAACGGAAAAGATCTATTAAAAAAGATCAAAACGTTCCTGAAAAAGTACAATTTGGTTGATTGTAGAATACTGACTGGACCTGAAGAGGCAATCGGATTATACGACGCATTTGAGCACCTAAAATATCTAAATGATTACACACTGGTTGATATGGGTGGGAATTCAACACAAGTTGTTGTAAAGAACCACAATCACATCACGATCAAACAGTTTGAAACAGGAATTCAGTCTAAAAAGAGCATTAATTTACCAAAATTATCAAAGCCAAAACACGTAAACAACCTGTACGTCTTCAGTGCGTTCGCTGATTTACTGAAACAATACAAATCAAAAACTATTAGAGATGTTCAGAGCAATATTGAAGCAGAATGTAATGTAAAAGAAGAATCTAATAGTGCAAAATGTAAGGATTATGCATTCATACTCAATATAATCAGTCAGTTGAATATTTCAACAGATTCAAATATTAAGGTACTGGATGATTTAAATGAAATGTACGTCTCATGGCCTATTGGAATGGCATTGAAAATCCAAGACAAAAGAAGATCAACTAATTAAATCAGTAATTCTCTATCATTTATCACATGAAGAATATTGGGAATATCGCCCAATATGCTCCAACATTCATCAACATTGAAATGGTCACGAAATAAATCCGATCCAATCTACGCTCAAATGATTTCCCATACATGAGACTCCTTCTTAGAAAGTAATCTGATGCTATTCCAGCACAAATGTAGAATACAATTGCGAGATCCTTGATTAACGTGCTCAGAATCATCACAAATGGCAGGTAGCCTGAAGCCAATAGCACCAAATAGTAGTTTTTCAACGAGTGATTGTTTAGGAAGATGCTGTAGATGTATCCGCCCATAAATGACAATGCAATGATAGTAAAACACCCAATTAGTGGATACGTTGGCAGTAGAATGTGCGTAACCGCCTTCAACAGCTTCAATTTGATCAATAGGGTGATCAAGTAGCTTGTAAATATGGCAATTGAATAGAGAACCACAACCAGCAAGTAATGGGTCAGGTTGATTGGTTTCTGGGCCAGATCAATTGGATTCAGTGTTATTACGGATATAATGTGTGATTTAGCTGTAGAAAAGATGCCCTGTTTCTCTTCTGAATTATCTTGTTCTGCCATATAAATCAGAAACACCCATTTTTCAAACAGTTTTATTATTAGAAACACTGATCAGTCAACCACCTTCTGAATCCGATCCCAAATGACACCGTGATTGAATACAAACCCGTCCTTGATCACCGGTTCCATTGGATCCACTCCACTCTCCTTGCACTTTTTCAGGTCTTTCTTGTCCATTCCAATGAAAAGGGCTGCTTCTCGCAGTGCACTGAAATCAGGGCAGTTTCTCTTCAAATCAGTCAACAAACCGTCTACACAGACAACTCGAACCATAGCCCACTGCTTTTTGGTGAATTTGCTGAAATCGTTGAATATTTTGAATTTGATGCCTTCTTTTTCAAATGACGTGCTCTGGGAGAGCAAAGACGACTGCTTCTCAGCTGTGATTCGCCCTTCTGTCAGAAACAGCTGCAAATTAGCGAAGTTCAACTCCCCCAATGGGTCATTTCCAATCAAAATGTAGTTTTCTTCTGCTATCACTGGTATCTGATACTGCCTATTCAAAGAATACGTTACTCTTTCAAAATGCCCTGGTGTCTTCGCATTTTTGAACATCCTGATCTCTTCCAACACCTTTGCCTTGTCCTGAAGTCCAATTGGCTTCACCTGCTTCTCTGAACACTTTGTGATATAATCAATGTGTTTCAAATTCAAGTCAGTGATGTAGAACAAGACTGCTCCAAGCGTGTATTTCTTCTGCACTGTCTTAAATTCCACCTCAATCGAATACTCGTATTGCTTTGCTCCTATTCGCACTTTCTCCTTCTCAAATGCCACATTTTTGATCTTTTGTAAAACTTCCTTCAGAATTCCATGCATAAAATGGACAAATTTATTCAGATTTTTTTGGTTTGAATTTTTCAACTGTTTCCATTGAGAGCTGTATCTTGTTACAGACGGAATAGGTCGCCTTGATCAGGCTCTTGACTGTCTTGGCCTTGAATTGCAGCACTATTTTGTTGCCATCCACTACGCTATAGGTCACATTCTCCCTGTCTTCAAATGTTGCTGCTTTCACCACCATTTCTGCATAGTCGCATTCTATTTCAAACTGTGCTGTTGGCATGAGGATAAAAAGTTGTGGATTTTGGCTACTTTTTATTCTGTTTTGCTTCTGATTCGATCTCCTGCATCACCGTGGCACAGTTGATGATTTTATCAGTGAAAAGGTACACCATCGTATCCAATTCACTTGCTTGTTCCATCACGTCCCTGTATTCTCGATAGGTCAAACCTCCTCTTACATAAATTATATGCATTTTATCATTATGATCCTTACTATTTGATTCAATCTTGATGAAAGAGCCTGAATGCAACTTGTGACGCACAAAGTGACGTAGAATCCTCTTGATTGGTGATTCATATGCAAGTAGCTCAGGTTTATCAGCAAATGATGGCTTGTATCCAAATGGTATTGGATTGGATATTTTTAGAAATGCTTCATACGTGTCTTTATCCATTCCATCTACCCTGGATCCGCTCTTGATTGATTCCAACAGCTTCAACTTCATGAAATCCCTTGATTTGTCTTGGAAAATCGAGTAATCGATGGATTCGCCCTTAGTGGCCTTGATTTCACTTTCACCCAGTTCGTGGTTTCTCATGGATGCATCAAGCACCTTCTTGAAGAGAGCCATATGCGTATCCACAACTTTGGATTGAACCGTAGCACCCTCGATATCATCAAACTGATAGTTGCTGATGTTGTACCTCTTCTTTTCAAGCTCCTTCACAAGCAGTCTGATATTCTCTCCCACTTTCTCAATGTCATTGAATTTGTTCGTCTGAAAAAAGTCGTCATTTAATGCAAATGACTTCTTATCGACAGTGACCTGACTGTTGTTGTATGGCATATACTGGCTTATTGCACCCTGATAGCACCAATCACTGATCAGTGGTGTGATCAGATCGAAGTTCCTGTCCAGAAGAAGCACCTTTCCTGGCTTATCGTGAGTTGTGTTCTTGAAACTGCTACAGTCAAATGTACGCATTGCATAAACACTAGGTTGAACATCAAGTGTATCCAAAACAGCAGAAAACTCCTCTAATTCAACCGTATACAGGTACTCATCCACCTTAACAGCAGTCATATTCAGTTCAAACACCTCTGCAACTACGCCATTTCTGTCAGCACTGGCTAGAATTTCCAAGGCAAATGGATCAATTGCATTTTTGAATAGAATTGTGTAGGAGCTGTAACATGGATCGACCAGTTCGTTGATCAGAAGCTTCAGATTCGTGTTGCTGAGCATCACAACTGCGTTGATATTGATTTTACTGCGCTTACTGTTTGTCAGGTAGTCGAAGTAGAAGTAATTGGAGTCCAACAGCTTCTTGTAGGCGACTGAGTTGCTTACGATTTGCTTAGTGGCCTCAGTGTCAAACAGAAGTGCCTTGATGCCACGAGGACGTGTCAGAATCAGTTCAATCTGTTCTGCGTAGAGTGTGTCCATTGTTTGTTGACTGAGTTTTAAAATAAAAGCAATCGCAATGGGATTCGAACCCACAAACCTCCGGTTCCGAAGACCGTTGCTCTACCATTGAGCTATGCGATCATCGATTATGCGAAACCCCTATCTAAACAGGTGGCCATGTAAGCTTATTTGAGCAAAATGCGCTCAACTTTTCCACCCCATGGGCTACCTTCTGAGAACGAAACAGTTTGAAAACAACACCACCAGGCTACTGATGAACCAAGACGTCATAGTAATTAAATATGACTACATGATCAAGATATACACCGTTGGCTTTGTCTTTCTTAGGCAGAAGCACTTCTACGACAGAATCACAGACATATCAATGGATGGGGAGATGCTGGTGGTGCTATTGGGCAATAAGATCATACAATGCAGCCTGCAATTTGAGTCAATTGCTCTTAGGGAGCTGAATGAGCCTTTTTTCAGTATCGAATGCTATGATGGTTTATGCATTGTGACAAACAAAAAGACAGTTGCACATTTCAAGCTACGAAAGAAGCAGATCGCAGTCAACACCATCACAGGTGACATAATCAAGCAAGTACGGTTCTATCCATCAACAATATTGATGTGCAAGAATACGAGACTCCAGCTACTCAATATTGATGGGAAAATGACACTTTTGGAGGAATATGAGCTGCTAGCAGTTCCAATATTGATTGAATCACTTGATAAATGCATTGTAGTCATTTACAGGCATGGTCTGGAAGTGATCTATAAAAGCAATAGGTTTCTATACAGGCTATGCAACTTGTTTTACAATGATGCCAGATTTGAAAGCAAAACTGAACCAGATTGTTGTTCTAGTGGAAAGAAGAAGAGGATTGAAGTGAAACTGCTTGGTGAAAACAGCACCAAGAAAGATATCACTCATTATACGGCAGAATTCTCAGAATTCAAGGTGATTTTTGAGAGTATCAAGTGTGTTCAAACTGCTGATGAAATACTACTGATTAATGGAAATGGAGACACGTACAGACTAATCATTGATATAGACGTGAATATAATCAGAAATGTGGAGTTGAAATTCATTGAAAAGAGACCTGAGCCAACAGCAGTAGCATACTGTAAGACAGGATATGTCATTGCCTGTAAAAAGGATTATCTCGTAGGAGTATCAAATGGAGTAAGAAGTGAGCTACGGCACCTGGGCAACCTGCATACGATTGAAATCAGACCAAATCGACTGATCTACTACACGGAAGATGTTGGATTAGTTCATGAGAAATCTATAAAATTAGACAATCACATACCGTATCATACTGAATGTAGTGATATTAAGGAGGATGATGGTGAGTTGTACTATTACAGTAGAAATCAATGGGTGCTATACGATGGCAATCAGACAGATAAGAAATTCAGGGGAAATGAAACCAAATCAGGCAACTTGTTTGATTCAGAAGGCGAATACGAAATTGAGGCAGAAAGCAACAGGATAAAACTATCAAAAAGTAACAGGGTGGTATTCATAATTTGGATAGAGGACATGAATAGTATGATCAAGACAGATGAAAAGGCAGCAAGAAGTAGCATTGAAATAGAGCAGATTCTGTTGAAGAAGTACAAGGAGACTCTGAACGTGTTTCTGGTGGTGGATGGATTCCTATACATTTATAGGCTGAATGGCGAATACTTGGAGAAGCAGTTTGTGGAAGAGTTGATCTACTTCCAGAATACGATCAAGACAGACCAAACATACATGTTCAAGTGCAACAGATTCATCTACACCAAGTCAATTGTGCCATACTTCATCTTTGTGGAAAATGAGATAATTTATACAAAATCAAGAATGCCCTATGATAAAATTATTCAGGTTAAGGAAGAAGTGTTCTACACGGTGAGAAATAGGCTTGGTGCAACTAATGAGAATAAGATCCAATACGAGAGACTCTGTGACATGGAAGTGAAAACAGTACCAAAATTCAGATACAGGGGAATAGAAGAAGCCAATTCATCTGAAGTAGCAAAGAAGAAGTTTGTAGGAGCCAAATACAGTAGGCAGCTAAACCTGGTCAATTGTGTTATTGGATTCAACTACATTATTGGAGTAGGAGTAGCACGAGATTGCTATAGAAACGTACCAGTTGTGCCAGTTGTACACAGACAAACAGATGACAACAAGACGGTGACAGAACGAATCAACCCGTACATCGAGGACAACAGAACAGCAGTGATGGGAAGCACACTTCGATTCAGCCTGATCCTGTACAACCAGAACAGACAATTCATTGAATCCGTTCCACTTGACGAGAACGAGTATGTGGTAGATACGAAGATCATTCTGGAGCATTTTGTACTGGTTGCGGTGACATCTGTTGAGACGGAAGACCGTGTGGCCAAGAGTCGCCTGATTCTGTACCAAATTGTTTCGATCGTATCCAACAAGAATGAGCCTGGTAAAAATATCAAACTCAAGTACATTACGCATGAAATAACAAAATATGCCACACACAGCATCGACATCTTCTACAAGCAGATTCACAAGGAGAAGCACACTTTGAATGACATTCTGGTTTGTGTAGGAGTAGGAACACGACTAATGGTCTACGAGGTGAGTTACGACGAGTTTACGGCAGTAGGAAGAATGGAGGTTGGAATATCGACGGTATCAATTCAGGTGCTTAGGAATTTGGTACTGCTTGGAGACATGTTCAATGGAATGCAACTGCACTTCATGAGACCAGATAACCCACTGAAACTGAGTGAGTTGGCTACAACAAACGCAATCAGAGACATCCAATGCGTCTATACGGTCGTAGACAACCACGATGTGCTATTTACGTGTGTTACCAAAATGGGTGAAATATACGGATTCAAGTACGAGCCAGAGGAGACAAACACGTTCAAAGGAACCAGACTGGTCAAGCAGTTTGCAATTGACACCAAAATAGGAGGAGTAGCACACACAGCCCAGAGGTGCAATGAGAACTATACCGTGATCAATAACACAATATTCATGATTAAGGAAGTAGGAAACTACGACAAATTGTACGGTGTGATATGCGACGTATTGGACAATACGATGGAGTTGAATGCAGAAGACTGTATGGAAATGAACGAGTTACTGACGAATGTGCCTGAAATGGTCTATCAGAAGAATGTGCTCTTGGAGTACCAGAACATGAGTCACCAGGACAGGGCGACTGTTGAAAGCAGGCTGCAGATGAGCAGGGTGAAAATAGTGGACAACTTGGCTGATTTGATGGATGAGTAAATTCAGGATCAAAAAACACCCACTATGGGATTCGAACCCATAACCTCGTGATTAGAAGTCACACGCGCTATCCATTGCGCCAAGAGGGCTAAAATACCACCTCGCCAATTATTAGAATCAACAAACAAATAACGTTATCGAATATCACACCAATTTACTCTATTTCCATTCTATCTCACTCTTTCAGTATTCTATCTATTTCGGACTCATCGAAGACGACTCCGAGTCTCTCGTCTCCGCTCTTCTTCCAATCAACAACCAATTCCCTGATTCGCGTCTCGTATCCTGGCACCTGCAGTTTCATGAATTCCTTCCTGGTTACCTGATTGATTCCAGCCAGATAGCAGAGCAATTCTGGATATAGTGTTTTACTACATGCGTAGTCTACGTAGTAGGTGGGCAGATTCTCCTTAATCTGCTCCAGATTGTCATACAGACACTCCTCCAACACCCCTACCAGATAATGCTGGTACAAATCAACCATTTTCCTGAAGTATTTTGTACTGGAAATTGCTGTAACAAAATAGTCCGTTGTGAACGCATCCTTCTTGTAGTTGGCTATTTCTGCGACCACAATGTCACTTGCTTCCTCCAAATCGTACTCGTCGTGGCAGACAACGAGGACTGGAAGCAGCCTCTCATCAAAGAAGTTGTTTATGCGCTGTGACTCTGAAATTTGTTTGTTTTCTAATTTCTCTTCAACTGAATCAAACATCCCCGCATACACATTCCCACTGCTTGCTGCCTTCTTGCTTGCTGCAATATGCTGATTCATTCTCTCCAGTGTCTTTTCTACTATTATTTCCAGTCTTGGTCCAAATGTGTCATTTCTCTTCACGAAGTCGCATATTGACCCAAATAGCTTTGGCTGTGCCTTTGACAGCTGTACTCCCCCATGTACCAGCATCTCACATAACATTTCTACTGTTTCAGATGACTTCATGCGCATCAACACTTCTGCCACCTTCTTAATGTTACTTGACCCTGTTACATTATTTGTATAAAGAGTTGTACAAAATGCGACTGACCCCAGTGCCTGATTCCTCTTCATCTTCCTGTTCAGCTCTGCATTCTCGATCTCAGCCTCAGCTTCTGCTGCCGTCTTCCCAGCCTGTGCCACAACCACGTCCCTGTTGAACGAGTGCTCCTCCTCGATCTTCCTCATCATCAGCTTCAGCAGTGTTCCAAAGAAGCACGTCTGCTCCCTTTGGAGACTCTTCTCCTCTGAGCACCTGAAATCCTTCTTCAGAATCAGAATGAGCCTCGTGTACGTCTCCAGGAAGTTCTTCTCCACGATGACCTTCCCAAAGACGAATCCAACCAGCTCCTTCACCTCCTCGATCTTCTCCAGTTTCAGGGCAAGCAGCTCCCTCGCAAAAAGAGGCACTTTGTCGAGGGTGACCTTGTTGAACTGCAACTTGGCCAATTCCAGTTGCGAATGCTTCTTCTCCTTCATCGTCTTCAACTTCTCCCCCATCGTGGACTGGCGCATTCGCCCTATCAAATTGAGCCCAATCTCCTCAGTCTGGTTCAACTCCACCACTGCCTCTATTTCGTCTCTGACCGTCTCAAACGTGAAAGTGTTCAACTCGTTCTCGAGCGTGTTGAGCAGGACGATCTGCTCCAATTCAGAGACAGCTCTGAGCACCACGTTCTCCTTCTTCGTCACAGTCCTCCTCGTTTCCACCGTCGTGCTGCTTCGCACGTGTTTCGGTGCCACTGCCTTTGTTTTGGCCTCGTTTCTCGACTCTGCCTCTGTCTCCCTGCTTCCTGGGCCTCCATCTGCCACGGCAGTCTCAGGAGCAGCATCCTCGACTGCCTTCAGCACAAATCGCCTTTTTGGCTTCGTCTTTGTCTCCTGAGAGTGAATTGCACCAGAATTGGTTGATGAAGAAATCGCCATTGTGGGCTGCAAAAATTTACAAAAAACCACCAGAAATCGGGCCCAATGAGGAGACACTACCACAACCACAGTGCATCTGCGTCAACGTGGATGAGGGAGGAGGTGCTTAAGCTTCTTTCTGGCTACGAAGTGGTCGACATCGACGTCCACACCGAGCTATTCATGCGAATGAACAAGGCGCAAATCATCAACAACGTCAGGACGAAATACACCGATAGGAAGAGTGGCGAGTTCCACGAGTTGGACTACGACTCGTTCAGCACGGTCTACGAGAACAAGAAGACGAAGTGGCTGGTGAACAGGATCAAGGACTTGGAGTGTAGGGCATTTCTGAAGTTTGCACCAGTGGCAATGGATACGACTGAAAGCAGAACAGGGGTGATTCAGAAGGTGACTGAAAACAGGAATGTGACGAAGATGACTGAGATGGAGATGAGTCTCTTTGTGAATGCGAGTGAATCAAACATGATTAGGGCATTCTCAGATGATGGGCTGATTGGAATGTGGAGCATGGGTGGAAACAGTGGGAATGGGCTGATTGAAATTGGAAATGGGAAATTGGAGGATATTTCAGTAGGGGGGAATCAGGTGAAAATGAAATTCAGGCTCAGTGACTGGAAGGAGCATTCTGACGTGGTGGCTGAGTTCAGGCGGGCAGGGGAGAGCACGAAGGTGGAGCTGAGTTTCAGTCGAGTTCCAATCAGCGAGGAGGAAGGCGTAAGGTGCTTCTGGAAAGAGAGGGTCATAGGAATGATATGCAGAATATTCAACTGTGTAATCAGGGTATGAAACAAAATAGGCGACTATTTTACTGATATCACTTTTTGGAAAGAAAGTAGACCATCAGCCCCAGCAGAATGCATTGGAGTCCACCGAGACCAGCACTGACCTGGAGAATGTACGACATTCGCTTCTCAAGTGTCTCTGAGTTGTGGGTGGTGATATTTGAATTCAGAATATCAAGGATTCCGTGGATGATGGTGCACCTCTTGTTGAGCAAGTCAGTTCGCGACTTGATGTCCAGGTACCGCAGACACGTCTCGTACATCGGGCTGTACGACTCAAAGTGCCATATCAGGTCTGGCTCATCGAGGATGTTCGACGCCAGATTCAGGTCGAAACTCAGCTTGTGCAATTTGCCCATGATTTTGAACAGCTCGTTTCTGGTTCGGCCGATGTTTCCCTCCTTCTCAACCTCCTCAGGGAGATCCTTCACCATCTCAATCGTGTACTCCACCAGCTCCTCAAAATAGTCCAATTTCACAGATTGCGCTATTGCGGTACTCAGCACCATTTTGGTAGTGAAATTATCGTCTTTTATGTATATTTTATCATTGCCTATTTTGGATACGTCAGATACGCCATAGAGAAAGCTCTCTGTTTCGACACTCTTGTACTCGTACGGCGTCTTCTCGAACGTCCTGGTCACGTTCAGGAGACTCTGCTCCTGGTTCTCCTCTAGGCCCCAGGATACGACCACGCCGTAGTCAAGAAAGTAGATGTCGCACTCGTCGCATCGCACGTAGAGGCACTCTCCGAAGAACATGAGCACCTTCTCGCTCTTCTTGCTCTGCTTGAAGAACCTGTAGAGCCCCTTTAAGTCGTACGAGTCAGCCGTACAGTAAGCAGTGACTCTCTTTAAACTTATATCTGGATATGTTGATTCTGCCTTGGTCTCCTCGTTCCTGGTCAGACTGTACGCATCTCGTAGCAGACGTAGCTCAATTCGACTTGCCTTTCTTCCTGGGTTGCTTGTGTGCTCCAAATCCGCCAGATTTATTCTTTGAGTATTTCTATCTGAATTGGTCATAGGGGCTTTCTTTTTTAAGTTGCAAATTGTGTTCAAATCAGTTTTCAAACGACTCCACAAACTTCTTAGCACCCTTCTTAATCAGCCCATTCCTCTTCTTGTCTCTTTTTGGCCTACTGAAGTACTCCTCAATCTCATCAATTCCATACCCCATTTTGATCACTTCCTTCAGGTACTTTCTGGTCGATTCCTCCCTCTCCTCAGTCTCCAGCATATTCTCAATATTGATCAGAATCTGATCAATGGTCTTTTTTGCAAACTCATCCTTATAGTCATTCATCTCCTTATACCCCATTCCCACAAATAGTTCATCAAATGACTTACCAGCATTCTTGTTTAACTCCTTCTCATAATTTCTGTCTACAAATCTCTCACTTCCAATCTCCCTGATAATTGTGCTACTTATTTTGTGGTCAGCCTGAACCACAGTCGCCCCACAACTCGAACAAGCCCTGCTCAACCCCTCTTTTTCAACCACAAATTTGGTTTCTGGGTTTCCACATTCCTTGCATAAAACAAATTGGTCTATGAAATCGTAAATTGCCCCTTGCAACTTTGTCTCGTCAAATGCGCCTGCAACGGTGTATTTCGTCTCCACCACCTTCGTGCTGCATCCCAGTGTCACTCCCAGGTACCTCAGAATGTGTCCTGGCTCTCTACGAAGTGCTCTTCCTATTTCCTCCAAATTCGTAATCGTAGTCCTCCCAGACTCCACTTTCGTCTGAACTCCTTGCATTTTGTACCTGTAGAATGCGTCCTGTGTCCTTCTGTTGATGTTCAGCGTCTTTCTATTTCCACCAGTCATCAGGGATCTTTTTTCACACTTTTTGCCCAATGGCTGGGAACAAGAAACAGCGAATTGATAAATACTACTTGATGGCCAAGGAGCGAGGGTACAGGGCTCGATCTGCCTTCAAACTGCTTGAAATAAACAAGAAGTACGGCTTCCTGGGTGACTGTCGAGTTGCAGTCGACCTCTGTGCTGCTCCAGGAGGATGGCTTCAGATTCTCATGCAAGAAATGCCGCCTACCAGAAAGATAATTGGGGTCGATTTGGATCCAATTGAGCGAATTGGAGACTGTGAGACGTTTAGAGCGGATATAACGACCGCAGAATGCAGGAGGGAGCTCATCTGTCGCCTCGATGGCCACAAGGCGGACGTATTCGTCCACGACGGGGCACCGAACTTCGGAACGAGTCGCGAGAGAGACGTATTCGTTCAGAATGACCTGGTTTTGGCTGCCTTGCGTCTTGCAACTGAGTTTCTGGCTGATGGTGGGACATTTGTGACCAAAATTCATCGATCTGAGAACTTTACCAAAATCACCAATTTGCTGGGGGAGCTGTTTGGTCGCGTGAATGTCACGAAGCCAATGAGCTCACGAGACGAGTCAGCTGAGATATTTGCAGTTTGTAGGGAGTTCAAGAATCCAGAGGAGATCGATGTTCGCAACTTCGACTCAAACCACCTTTTTGCTGAAATAGAGGAGGATACGAATATTTATAAAAGTACCCTTCTTTCAGACTGGATCGTAGGGAACAATCCCATTCAACTGTTCCAGAACACGGGGTCATTTTTGGTTGATTTTGAGTCAGCGCTATTTGATGATGAATTTAGGGCAAATTGCAGGGATCTGAAGCTGGTGGGACCAAAGGAGATGAGACAGATGATTAGGGTGAGACAGAAGGTGATCAGAATGACCAAAAGTGGGAAACTAGAATGTGATGGATTGGTAGCAAGTAAGTTTGAAATCAGGTTTAGTAGAAAGGATAAGAAGGATGAGTTGAGTGATGGGGATGAGGATGTTTTGGTGAAACTGGAGGAAGAAATAGAGAGACAGAATAAGAAGAAGGAGAGGAAGAGTGGATTCTACGATGACAGGGTATTTAAAATGGACGAGGTGGCATTGAGGAGGAAGAATGAATTTGCAGAAATGGACTCATGTGAGAGTGGACCAGGAGAGGATGAAGCAATAATCAACGATGAAAGCAGCTGTTCCACCGACTACTCCCTGAATGAGTCGGAATTGGAGTGTCTTGCAATGTTGAAGGAGAATCCAGAACAGTTCAAGGAGAGCACCGTTGATAGGCACCTGATTGATTCAGACGATGTGTGTTTGCCAGGTGAAGAGCGAGGAGCAAGAAGAGGGGTAGTTAGGCAACGAATTAGCAGGAAGGAATTGGAGGCAATGGGAAGGAAGAAAAGACGAGCATTGAGACGAAGTAGCAAGAAAATGAATGAGATTGAGATTGAGGACGAGCAGGAAGAGGCAACTCTCTATAAGAAGATTCTAAGAGGGGAATTCAGGAAGCAGAGGAAGAAGAGGCGACTTGTTTTCGCAAACCAGAAAGGTGGGCATTCCAAGATACCACGAGGCCAAGGACACGTCCTACGACTTGATCGCAGGATGAAACACGACATGTATCTGGCAAAAAGGAAGAAACAACACAAGAAGGCATGAAATAAATCAGTATTGTGATTAATGTTTTTTAATACCTTATTGGCCCTTAATAAGTTTAGAATTCTCCTTTCTTCCATTTATTGATTGTGTAGTTAATTCACATTCCTGCTGGAAAACATATTTAATTATACGTAATCTATCATCAGGTTATAGGGGAAACCCTAATTAAATATAAAGGGAAAGATGCTATCAGTAGAGTGATTCCTGGAGTCTGCGCCTTGACACCTATCAATAAAGAACAATATGTCACTCATTAACACTTTTAGGTTCCTTTTTAATACGTATCAAAGTATTCGCCTACAACGAGTAACAAAACGTAAAATTATTTGGTGATAAATTTTAATCTCCCCTTAATGGATTCAAAAGGAAGTTTTAACTTCAGAAAACATCTGAAGACCATTAAGAAAGAGTATGGCATGTTCGCGAGTCTGCTTATTGCTGCTGTATTGGGTATACTGCTTGCATTGTTCCTATACAGGAGGGCATTTAATAACATCGTCAATGTAAAAGTTAAATCATTGAGAGAAGCATTTGAAAAGAATGTGGATCTCGTTGAGAAACAGCGAAAGGAAAAGAAAGCAAAGGAGAAGGAGAAGAAGTTTGATACAGACAAATTTCTTCTTCCTCCATTTGGAGGTGTTCCTGATAGTGCAAAAGATCAGGTCGAGATGGCTATTACTGAGATCTGCAAAAGAGTGCATTTCTTCAACACCATGAAGGTAGAACAGATACAGAAGCTGTTTAAGTCAGAAGACATGCACTATTTGGTAGTTGGAGAAAACAAAGATGAACTGGAACGTACTGTTAATGGAATTGTATCAGGAGTAAACAAGAGACTGAATCAGATGAAGAAGTTCCGTGGTGAAAAGAAGGACTTTAATACAGTGAACTGGGATGGTTATTTCACTACAAGTGACGTCGTGATGGTTTCACGAATTAACATACGTCTGTTTGATATAACAGGTATCTATTTTGGCGAGGCAGAAGAAAATATAAAGCGTCTATTCAGCCAGATGCTTGAGGAAAAGGATCCGTATAATGCCAGTATCACTGTATTTAGTGAGTGTCAAATGATATTCAAGAAAAGAATTGAGGGAGAGAATTCAAGTGGATTGATTGGATCGATTCTAGCTGAGGTACTGGGGCAATTTAACAGGTTGAATGAGAAGCCAGGACCAATCTTTATGATTGCATGGACTACTCTACCACGATACGTGGATTCAGCCATAAAAAGAAGGTTCTTTAACCTGATTACGGTTTGAATGGTATTATCAAAGAAATATGTTACATATTGTGTCGGAGCAGGTGATGAGCTTGAAAACGATAGATTTGTATTTAAAAACTTCCTTTTACATACAGGAACTTCATTTCAGATCAACTTCAATGTTAATGATCATGTATGTTCTACACTATTATGCTATCTTAATCTGTGATTATGTTCTAGTATGCAACAAATCAAATCTAGAACTTTGTTTCTTAGTGTCATGATCGGCCGGTAGGGCGTGTCTTGGTCTATAATACAATATGAGTGATGTATGTGAGTGACTGTTTACTAGATTGTTCATCATGGCTCCCGGATGGGTTCCGTTTGTTCATTTACTTTTATACCTTTGTTTATCGACATATCAACTTGTAAGTAAACAATGTCATGTGTGACAGTTAGTGAATGTATTAAACCTGTTGTCGGATAGCTGAATTGATATCAGGAAAATTGTCAAACCCATCAAAAGGACTATACAAGAAATGGTTTACCCTGAACCCCAATTATAGACAATGAACCATCAGTAAATGCCACACCCAATAATTTGGCGATGTTGCAAAAAAGCCTAATGACTCCTTACGAATTTGAGTCAGCGAAGAGACAAGATTCTGAAAATTTCCTGGAACGTATATTCGCTTATTGCGATGAACAAGTTTTTAAGGGGGAGGAAAGAAAGGTGGCGTTCGAACTTGCAATGAAATGTGAAGCGAAAACGTGGGTTCAGTCTCACTTAGGAAAAAGTTTTGAGATGATTGTGGAAGCATTCAAAATGAGGTTCGTACTGTTGGATATGATAATCCGAAACACAATTAAACATACGTTTCACATTAAGGATATAAGAAACGTATCATAAATGAATACTTAACTCTGAATGAAACGTTCTAATGCATCTTATAGCAAATCCAACCATACCAATGGGGTAAGTTTTTAGAGGAAATCCTTGGTGGTCTCAGGTTACACCACTTGATACTACCTGATATGTCTCGTCCGTTCATCTTAGAGACCTATGTCATGGGACCGGCATTGGAGGAGTTCTGAAACAGAAAGTTGAAGGCAGGGAACTTACCGTAGATACGTTAGTATAACCTTAAAAGAAGGGAAGGGAACTGGTCAACATTTGTTTAGAAATGCTAGCTATGATCTACATCATCTGCAAACATTCCCACTACCTATTCGGTCGATTTGAGCTGAGAACCAAACATAAGCCACTGCAGCAATTTCGCTCCCTCAAGGTCCCGAGGGGTAAGCTGGTGCGGTGGCGGCTGCATCTGAACCAATTTGATTTCACTATTACCCACATTGCAAGGAAAGACAATCGGGTTGCTGACTTCCTGAGCAGGGAAGGGGTCTTGATCCAATAAATCACAGTAGAACCTGATTTAACACGTGTGATCCAGGAAGCTCATCTAACCACTGGACATGTTTGCGCAAATGTTACATTTGTACGGTGTAAGGAAGTAAGTCGCAAGGACATCAAAATGCGCGATGCCATTCAATTCTTCAGGGGATGCCAAACTTGTGCAGAGTAGAATAACCAAAGCAGCACAAAGTACTCCCTAATTTTTCGACACGAACTCTTTGGGTTAATCGGAATAGACTGCATGGGGCCTCTCCCTAGAACACAGCATGGAAACCCTTTCATTGTTTTATGCTCTGATTATGCAACCAGTTTCGTAGAAGGAAGAGCAATCAACTGTAAGATTAAGGGGATGGTTGTTAAATCTTTGATTTCTCAGGTTTTTACTCAATACGGTACTCCTTCCGAGATTCGTGCTGACTGTGGACGCGAGTTCACTGCCGAAGTAGTGAAGGAGGCGGTGCAGCAATGGCAATCAAGGTTCAAATGTGCATCATCACACGCACCCTGTAGCAATGAGAAGATAGAGCGTATTAATGGTAGCCTGTCGTGATTTAAGAATCCGACAACAGAAAATTTAGCAACATTTACCTGATTAAAATCAACCATCATTACAGGAGAAGTAGACCGTGAGAGAGAGGCAGATGTCCCCAGAGAGTTGGAAAAACGACTGGTGAAAAGCGCAGGCGAAAGAGCTACAAGATGTGATTGGCGGCCAGAAGGAGAGCCGTAAGGAACCAGGAGTCGCGGAGATCGTGGTGATCATGGAGTGAGAGACAGCTGGGATGGACATGATGTCCAAGATCCAAATGATGCTGGAAAAGTAAGTAAGGAGCGAGGACTTGGGAGAGGACTCCCAGGTGGTGATAAGTCTCGCAGTGATCAGGAGAGAGAACCGCAAACAGGAGAACCAGGAAGGTTCAGAATGGGGGAGAGACAAGCAGGAGCGAAATCACCAAATACAAGATTCCCCTTATTCTACCCCTTGGCCCGGTTACGACAGTAACCTAATACTCATATTAGTAAAACTTCTGGAGAATAATGAGCAATGGAATGACACCCTAGAGTTGGCTCTCTTCTCCCAACGCACTGTCCCTATTCAGAGATTCAAAAAGTCTCCATATGAACTTTTGTCTGGACTCACCCTCACCAAGGAGGACACGGATCTAGGACAAGCTGAAAAGAGACGCAAGGCAATCATGAAGAATGTGCAAAATACTCAAGAAAGAAACGATGAGCGCCTGGTGCAACTAAATGAAGCAAATAGGGGCATAGCACGAAATGATGATTTGTGGATGGGACAAACAGTCCTATATTGCAATAGAACCAGGGAAAACAAATTTGATGAAAGATTCTCGCACTCATTTAGAATCACCAAAATCCATAGGCTTGGAACTTATACAATCATCAACATGACGTCCGACCTGAAGATTAGAGCCGCCGGGAATGACATTAAACCGTACACTCTGGAAGATGCAGAAATACTCTTCGCAGAGCCTCCAGAAAGCTGCTCTAAGGCAGGAAGAGTGTGGACGATCGGACCACAGATAAGATTCAAAGTACCTGGTCCACTAGCACCAGATGATCAATCAGACTAGTTTATGTAAAGAATCACGAAAATGTTCAGTGAACAAGGAGTATAATCATATACCCTGACTATGACACTGACTATTTAAGGAAAATATGCAGAGGGGGTATTTCAATAAATGAATATAGCTAAGAAAGACCAAGCTAAGAGTATTTACATTAAATCTTCTGAAGAGGTGTCATGGTGTCTGACACCTCTGGATCCCGACGTCACTGAGGAAACAAGCTTTAACAGGTACCTTTAAAGAAGGGGTGGACAGACGTATTTACCGTCTTTTTAAAAGTTTACTCACTAGTTTGATCAATGATGGATTTGACAGTGAGGTATAAAAAAGAAAATGCGAATCATTACCCAGCGTATGAGTAACATTACAGTAGCAACAAGTGTGCGCGCCAGAAGAGCGGTACAGGCGCCAACAGGCTAATATGATTGAGTAAAGTCTCATCATTACCTGGTTGTATTAACTATTATAAACTAACCCTTTTATGATTACAAGAGAAAATACGAAGAGAAAACTTTTAAAAAAAGTGCTTATATTTGAGCTAATGCTGTGCATATTGGTAGCATTTGTGATCATATTTCTATATATCATTAAGGATGATAAAAAAACAACAATCAAAAGCACCACAAGAGAAATACAACCAAAAACCTCAGATCACACACCTCCTAAATTAACATACAGAAGAACGACAACACCTGAATTATCAACATCCGAATCCTCAACATCCAGAACAACGACAACTCTTAAATTACCAACGCCTGATTTCGAAACTCCTGAGGAAGTACATATGGAGACTCAAGAGAATATTTCACCAGGAGTCACTCCTTTATCACCGATAAAACAAAAAACACCGCCAAAATCCAGATCACCAATAAGACAAAAAACACCACCTAGTCACAAACCAATACTAACAGAAGAACCATATGTGTCACCAAAGCAAGTATCTACACCGCCAAAACTACGAAAACCAATACACCATCCTATCGCCAAACCATCACTACAGCAGACATCGATGTTTTTACCAAATCCAACACAGAAAGGACTGCCAGCAACAAAACCTGGTCCACCTACAGTAGGATTGTCATTGCCAGCAGCAAATCCAAATAGACCAAAATTACCAGCAGTGAAACCATCACTAAGATATAATCCACTAGGAACAAAACCACTTGGAGCAATAGCATCATTAGCAAAATATACAGAAGCTGCCAAGCCACCGCCTGCTAATCCAAATGATCTATTTATCAGAGATAACTTCATAAAAACGGCCAAAACGATTGAATCATTATTCCGCCAATTCAAACATGGTAAAATCCAGGAATACATGCTAAAGCTAGGATACGAGAGGGTTTATAATACAGAGAAGACCAAAATTTATATTAGTGATAAATATTGTCTGAAGATAAACACACCAATGGAGCTAAACGGAGGAACAGAATGTGACATAATGAAGGATTTAGATCATCCAAACGTGATCAAGATGCATCACCATTATTCATTCGAAGCAGGATTAAGGAGAAAACTGATTGTAGTGATGCTGACTGAGAAACTGGAGAAAATAGATGAATCAAAATATTCTGGCGACTATTATGCAATTCAGAGAATAGCAAAAGATATTCTGAATGGATTAGTTTACCTTCAGTCAAGACGCATTATCCACAATGACCTTAAACTAGCCAATTTGATGCAGAAAAAGGTAGATGGAAAATACGTTACAAAAATAATTGATTTTGATATTGCAGTGGTTGCAAGAACTGGAACATTAGTGGTTAGATTTGCTCCAATATGGCTCATGCCACCTGAGCTACTAATGGATAAGAGAGTGGGGATGACTAGTGATATTTGGCACCTTGGACTTCACGTAATTTGTCCTCTGATTTGGCCTGAAAAAAGAAAGAGCGAAAAGACTACGATGTATTCTAATAACGTTTATGATTATTTTGGAAATAGACTCAATAACAGAAGTAACTACATCAAGCGAGCCAAATTCAGGTACGCAAAGCCAGAAAAACCAAACCCACTGATTGAGAACTTTCTAGATTGTTGTCTAGAAATTGATGAAACTAAGAGATGGAGACCAGAGATGCTTCTTAGACACAAATTCATAACTGAAGTCGAATAAATACACTCTGTTGCAAAAGTTTGTGGACAGCCATAAACTTCTTGATATACTCTCTTTTACGGCTCTTATGCTACACGATACACTTTTTGCGTTGCTCTTTGCTGTTTCTTTTTATCTGAACTCAGATGGTTTGGTGGTTGAACAGATAGAGACTAATTTCCAAAAATGATTTAAATTCTTGTTGCAAAAGTTTGTGGACAACGCTATAACAGCAATATTAACAAACAGACACAGGGTTCTACACTTGTTTTAAGGTTTATCGTGTCTAAAAACATATCAGGTGTGAAAATCTTTTCTCAAGCTTGAACAAGAGATCACTTTAATATTGATCAAAGTGAAACACAATTTCATAATGATTTACCACGACACGAACATATAAATAGCTAGAACGTATGTTATAGACGCTATAAACTTGTTAAGGATGCCTTTGTATGTTCTGAGCACTCAAAAAGGCTGTTGGAATAAATATTTCATTTAATGATCAGGTTCGTTTCTCTAAAAAAAACATGATCAAGAGAGGTATGATATGAGAATCATACGTAAATATATATAAAGTGAATGTTTATTCTGTTGTAGTAGGTGTGAGCAGCTCTAAATGAATTATAATGCTTGTGTTAACACTATTAAATGACAAAAAAAACCTTAAGCTCAAAAACGATCACATAAAAACATGCTAATTGAACTGTATAAAGAAAGGAAAACATCTGAAATGATGTGAAAAGGTTTAAACTGCTTAAAAATGATAATGTGCAGCACAACCCGCATATAATTGATGAGTAAGAAGATTTTATCAACCTCAATAATGGAATAAAATTTAAATATTGTTTATTCTGTCTAACAATTTCAGGTAAGCTCTATTTGGGATCTATTGATATTATAATAATCTCTATTGACTATGTTAAGCTAATTAAAAGAATACCTTTTGGGTACATGTATTCTGCTGATCACTATTTGATTTACTAAAAAAATATTGCCTTAGTTCAAACAGACAAAAAGAGCAGTAAGTGTGGAGTAGATGAGGTATTGGGGTACTCAACAGGACTATTAACTTATCAAACATAATCCCAGTGAGGAAATGACTAATATATTGTCATAAAGGTTCATAATGAATACAAAAAAGTCGATCAAAATAATTTCTTGAAAGTGATCGTCCAAGAAGGTTAGGATACAATTCAACGTGCCTAAATAAGCAGTTTCGTCTTATAAATACCAAACAGGAAGTGTATTACGGTTACCATCAATGTACAGAAGATTAAACAGAAAGTCAACAAACTTTTGCAACGGAGTGTATAAGAAATAGTTTACCCTAAACCCCAATTATGGACAATGAATCATCAGTAAATGCTACACCCAACACCTGTGATGTGTAATGTTAAAGGTTCAGTTTGTAACAGAGTCTCATATTTTTCCTTTATTTATACTTGTTTCTTATCAATTAACATCTCACCTATTTGTCTTCAGATGTAAAATACCCTCGTTTCAGTCTTTTTTAACAACTCAATTTTAGCAGCCTAACTGATCTGTCAAACTATGAGAGGTTTTGTGATCGTTTGGTTTTAAGACTTACGAGGGGACGTATCGTCCACAGTGTTTCACATATTTGAATCAGAAAAATACAAACAAGAACAATCAGAAACATACCAAATATCCTATATGTGTCTAAATATTTTTGTAGCTGGGTATAAGAAACCGTTTTTCTTGAATCTCAAACAGAGACAATAAAACATCAGTAAACATTACATCTAACAATTCTATTTCTAATGATCCAATAAAAATTTCAATCAAATATAACGTAAAAACCCAATAGGTAATACTCTTTATTACCCCTTAATGAACTCAAAACTAATTCTTCGTTTCAAGAAGCACCTGAAGACCGTTAAGAAAGAGTACGGTATGTTTGCGAGTCTGCTTATTGCTGCTGTTTTGGGTATAATGCTTGCATTGCTCCTATACAGGCGGGCATTTCATTTGCTGGTCAAATGGCAAGTTATAACATTAAAAGAGAAACTGGAAAAGAGTGTGGATCTCATTGAAAAAGAGCGAAAGCAAAAGAAAGCAAAGGATAAGGAGAAGAGGTTTAACGAGGAAAAGTACTTCCCTCGTTCATTACACCTTGTTCCTGATAGGGCAAAAGACCAGGTCAAGATGGCTGTTGACGAAATCTGCAAAAGAGTGCATTTCTTCAACACCATGAAGGTAGAACAAATACAGAAGCTGTTTAAGTCAGAAGACATGCACTATTTGGTGGTTGGTGATAACAAACGGGAACTAGAACGTACTGTTGATGAAATTGTATCAGGAGTAAACAAGAGACTGAATCAGATGAAGAAGTTCCGTGATGAAGATAAGGACTTAGACAAGGTGAAGTGGGATGATGATTCAATTTCAAATGATGAAGTGATGGTGTCAAAAGTCACTATAGGCCTGTTTGATATAACAGGTATCTATTTCGGAGAGGCAGAAGAAAATATAAAGCGTCTATTCAGCCAGATGCTTGAGGAAAAGGATCCGTATAATGCCAGTATCACTGTATTTAGTGAGTGTCAAATGATATTCAAGAAAAGAATTGAGGGAGAGAATTCAAGTGGATTGATTGGATCAATTCTAGCTGAGGTACTGGGGCAATTTAACAGGTTGAATGAGAAGCCAGGACCAATCTTTATGATTGCATGGACTACTCTACCACGATACGTGGATTCAGCCATAAAAAGGAGATTCTTTAACCTGATTACGGTTTGAATGGTATTATTAAAGAAATAGGCTACATATTGATATCATTTATTCAGTCAATTAACCCCAACTAATCTAGTACATATACCCTATTTTGCCTTAGACAGAATCAACATTCCTAAGACCAGTGAAAGAAGCCCAATCAACTCCCCAAATATCAGCAGCAAGAAGTAGCTTGACGTGAACTTCTTCTGTTTCGCACGGGCAATGGCTGCGTCCTTGGCTATTCCGCCCATCACGTATCCACAGAAGGCACATGCGAATCCTTGTAGAGCACAGCCACCAAGGCATTGAATTGCGCCAATCAGCGTCTTAGGCGACTTGGATGCCATGTAGAAGTAGAGAAGCAGTGAGTAGATTGCAGGCGCAGACGTAAATGCCATTGGCATAATTGAGAATGTCAGGTCTAGGTCGAATTCAACTGACTTGCAGATGCCCTCTGTGGCGAGATTCAGTCCAATTCCAACGCCAATGAGGGTAGGAAGCATCGTCAGACACGTCGATAGTGCATTCAGAATCGTAATCACTTCATCGGTGCCAATCATTTGTTATTCGTATTCAGGCAGTATCTCCAAACACCCTGAGACAAAAAACAAACAATTGTCTTCATAATCCAGCTATCAAAGTGCATGACTAACGGTCACAACCACTTCACTACCCCACCTGGGTAAATTTTGATACGAATCAACCCCAATGCCTATAAAAAACTTGCCTTCTCTGAGGACAATTCTTGTGACCAACTTCAGGAACGAAGACGAGTTCAGAAGATTCAAGCAGGTGCTTCCAGAGCAAATCATTTATGAACACTACACAATATCCAACTTCATGAACTTATTCATCACGTTCTTCGATATCCGTGACTCAATTTCATTTTATCAGAAATTCAGAGACCCTCGTTCAAGGAGGGAGATCAAGGGCGTAGAGGAGAACTCAGGCGACTCATTCAGCGAATTGGAGTTTACGTTCACGATATCAAGAAACGAGATGCAGAAGGGGAACGAGGAGGTGCAGTTCAAGAACAACCAGTCATCTGTGATAGTCTACTTCAAGAACGTCGACTTCGACTGTAGTGATCAGATGGTGATCAAGTACATGCAGCAGTTTGGGGAGATCAAGGACATCAGGCTGAGCAAGCCGCAGCAGAAGATCATGGAATTCTACGACTTCAGGGACGCAAGGAAGGCGGTGTCTCAACTTGACAATGCGACATTTGGAACAGGATTCATACGAATTAAGTTTGTGTGGGATACGATGATGAATTACAAGATTGAGTTTGTGAAGAGGACAGATGGGCTACTGAGAGCCACTGCTGAGGAGAGTTCAATTCGTATTGAGCCAGCAAAGAAGCAGAAGATGGACGAGAAGGAGAGCAGGGTGGATATGGAATTCATTCAGCCCACAACCAGGGCAATTAAGCATAATCCAGATGTTTATGCGTATTACAACGTATTGGATGAGTTCATAGTGAGGCATTTGGACGAAATAGAAGCACAGATTAAAGGGAGACAATAATAGAATAGATTGGGAGTCTATTCAATAGAGTGATAATATGTGTTGTTTATTTTATCAGGTGCTTGTATCTGCCTCAGCACCATTTTCTAATCAATTTGAATGAACTCCACCAATGGCGTCCTTCTTCATCTTCTCTCCCAATTCAATCACACTCTCCCAATTATCATTCATGTATTCCAGAATCAGTTTGGCTACAGCCTCCTTTGCTTCCTTCTTCGTGTACTCGTAGCTGCTATTGAACTTTGATTCGTAGAAGAGTGCTTCACACATGAATACGTCATTCTGCCTGGTGATTTCGTATTCAGGTGATACCATACTGTAGCACAAACAGACATTTGTTAGGACCTGAGAGTGTTTCTCATTGTTTTGGTGCATATTTTTGATCAGTTTGTCAAAATGAGTTCGACTGGTTTCATTCATCTTAGTGCACTCATCAACTGATTTAGAATTTGATGATTTCGTACTATTTCTACTACTCTGATTATTCTGATCTGATTCACTGTATCCCCAGAATGAACCAGTGACTTCACTAGGTTGACTGTTATCAGCACCTTTGTTAGAATGACTACTTTCAAGTATTCCCTTTACCACTTCAACAACAGAATGTGTATCAGAATCAACAGGATCCATTTTCGGTAACACTTTGGCTGATTCATCCTCAGTGACAGTTGATGATTTCTCCAACCTGACTCCCCCAGAATCCTCACACTTTTTTACCCCACTAATTTCATCGTATCCAACTCCCTCAATCACAACACAGCTGCTTTCGCTTGTTTCAATTTCTAATCTCGTCTTCCTTGGACTACTGCTAGCCAGGTTCTTGGCTACAAATGAGGCATGTTCATCACCTCGTTTTGGTCTCGAACTCTTTTGTTCCATTTCATACCTCCCTACTTTGCTAGGTGGCTCCTCTATCTCGCTAATCTCAAATGACTCCTCTGTGCTTCCGTTGCAATCCGTATCTATTCTGCAAACATCCAGGTCATCGTCGACATTCTTCGTTTTCTCCTCTTCCAATCTCTCGTATTTCATGGGTGTTTTTTTAACAGCCCTTGAAATGGGCCTTACTGTTTTAGTCAAACTACTTTCAATCATTCTGCTTCCTCCTATGCTTATTTTGACTCGTGGTGCCATCTTCTTGCTCTTAGTCACCTGTTTATGCTTTATTCTCGACTTAATTCGTCTATCTACTCGTGATTCTATTTCATGTGTGTTAGTTATGCATATTTCATCATGCTTCTTCTTTGTCCGTGGTCTCCCACGCTTTTTTGGTATATTTTTAGGTTCTTCTACTTCACTAAGATAGTCGTCTATTTTACACTCTTTTGGCTCAATTTGAGACTGAATCCTCTTCTCTAGATACCTGTCTCCATAGTTGATGACTGCTTCCTCGTATTTCATGAATTTGTGGACATCTTCCTCACTGATGTCAATGTACGTTGGTGTATAGCTTCCATCACCAACCATTCCGTCATAATGCTTCCTATCGGTCTCTTTCATTCCCTCCTTCTGTTTCAGACTCTCCTCAATTTCAGTCTGAATTCTTCTTACATTTTTGTCTATTTCGTTTCGTATTTTCATGTATTCCTCAATCTTCTTTGCCTTGGTCTTCAGGTCGTCCTTTCCGTCTTCACTTCCTTCAGCCCCATCCATGTCCAATGCCCTCAATACGCCTGTCTCCTCAACTGCCCCCACACTCGCCTTATTGGCCAATATGTCAATTATGCTCCTATTGATGAGCCTATCTACGTCTGATACCTTGTTGTAGTCACTCAACACATGTTCAGTCACATTAGCATCTCTTCTGGTGTTTATCAGTACTACAGCCCCACGTCTCCTATTCCAACACCTCTTTCTCTTTCCTTCACTCTCTTCTATTTTTACTTTCTTCCTCTTTTTTCTACCTGATTTCATAGGTCGTTTTCTCCCTTCTTTTAACTTCACTAATTCTATTTTATTTAGCCTGGTTTCTACTAAATCCACCTCTTCTCCCATTCCATTATTCTTCCTGAATTTCCTAGCTCGTTCCTCCTCCAACTCCTCTACCATCTCATTCTGCTGTTTCTGCCTCTTCTCCTGTGTCTTCCTATACATTGTTTCCAGTATTCGTACTCCCTTTTTGTACAGAATATTTTCAGCATCATTCATTGGTACCGTGTTACTGTACATCCCCATTGAGACTGATTCAATTTCATCTTCTTCAATAACAACTTCTTTATCAAGAAAGAGCAGTTTCAATATCCCGTTGCACCTGGATATTCGTGCTGCTCTCTCCAATGGATAGTACCACTTGAATCGATCTGTGAACTCCCTTTTGTAGTTTCTCACACATTTCATAATCAGGGATGAATTGCTCCAAAAATCTACAGCCCTGGGAGAGTGGATTTGTGTTGAATTATGGTGCATTAACTAGCATAAAATAAGATAAACAAACTATCAAAATGTGTTTGAGGTGACTGGCACTTTTTACAAATTTTTGTATCCCCAATGGAAATATTCGTAAAAACACACAGAAACACGATTGCTAAGCAAATTAGCAAGGATGCGACTGTACAGCAGCTAAATGACGAATTGGAACAGGCGTATGGCGTACACATTTCAAGCAGATTCAGCAGGTGCATGAAGGTTGGAGATACATTCAGGAATGGAGAAGTTGTTTTTGGTGCACCAATGCTTCTTGGAGGTGGAAATATGACTGAAGGAAACAAGTTGATTTCACTTGAATCCCATTTGATACAGATTTGCAGGATTTGTTACGCCAGGAACTCATTGAAGGCTACGAGATGCAGAAAGGCCTCTTGTGGTCACAGCAACAAGCTCAGGCCTAAGAAGATGAAGAAGAAGTAAACGATGGATTTATTGATGTACTATGAGAAGTGCCTATATTCTAGGTCACTAAGGACTTTTAAGTTCATTATAGTTAAAATGCAATAAGAAGGATGGTAACTGATTTATTTTACCTAAGAATGTGATCCATTATTAAACCAAATCATTTACTGTCACTGTCATCCCAATCACTGTTTATCTCAATCACCTTCCTATTCTGATAGCCACTCATCAATTTAATACATCATCAATTTAA